>VDFB02156880.1:0-23505 GCA_007258455.2 Sequoia sempervirens
TCCTCCCTTTGTAAATGATAAGATCATCTACAAGTGAATATCTGCTATCCTGTACTATCCCATCCACTATGCTAGAAGCCCACGGGTTCTTAGCATACTCCACAACTATCATGTATCTCCAGTCCTCTGCAATCTCTGTAATGGAGCTCAAGTGTGGGCGGCGAGATAATGCGTCAGCAACCACATTTTGTGTACCCTTAACATAGGAGATGTCAAAATCATAGGATTGAAGTTTGTTGACCCATTTTTGTTGTCCTTCATTCAAATCCCGTTGCCCTAGGAAATGTTTCAAACTATTGTGATCGGTTTTAACACAAAATTTACTACCAACCAAATATTGCCTGAACTTGGGCATGACATGCATGATGGCCAACATTTCCTTGTCGTAGATGCTAAAGCTCCTCTCAGGACCTCTCAGCTTCCTGCTCTCAAAAGCTATAGGTTGTCGGTCCTGCATGATGACTACCCCAATACCCTCACCACTGGCGTCACAATGTAGCTCAAATGGCTTAGTGAAGTTTAGTAATGCCAAAACTGGACATGTAGTCATGAGAAGTTTAAACTTTTGGAAGCACACCTGTGCTAAAGGTGTCCACACAAAGGCTCCCTTCTTAGTCAAATCTGTCAGTGGCGCTGCATGACGCGAGAATCCACTAACGAACCGATGATAGAAGGCGCATAGACCTACAAACCCCCTAAGCTGTGTCAATGTCTCAGGTGTAGGCCAATCAATGATAGCACGAACTTTCTTTGGATCCATACTAACTCCCTCACTGTTGATGATGTGACCCAGATATAAAAGTTCTCCCAATCCTAGTGCAAACTTGGATTCCTTAGCATACAAGTACTCCCTATCCAATATGCTCAATACTGCATCCAAGCGAACTATGTGTTCCTCCCAAGACTTGTTGTAAATCAGTATGTTGTCGAAGAACACCAAAACAAATTTCCTCAAGTGACGATGGAAAATCCTGTTCATTGTGGACTGAAATGTGGCTGGAGTGTTGGTTAAACCGAATGGCATACCCAAAAAGTCATAATGTCCACAGTGGTATCATAAAGCCTCTTCCTCATCATTGGTATCATTTCTAGTGAAAGTAGGTCGTGTAGGTCTTTCATAGGTGCGTGCTGGAGCAATATTCCTATGAGCTTCTCTATGAACACTTCCCTCCTGATCTTGATACCGATTATGCCTTCTCTGAACTGTCAAGTTTTGAACATTTTGTAATGTCCCCATTTTTAGCACTGCACTTTTCAGTGATTGATGGCCTATCCCCGAGGTGCTGTCAGCTAGTCAGTGGCAGAATTAGGGTTTTCGGTTGTTTGGTGGGTTTTTTTGAAGATTCAGGGGTTTGCATGTTGGAGTTTGGCTGTTTGGATTCTGGATTCCTTTCGGGTTTTCAGAGAGCTTCGCAGAGGTATGAAATGCAACGACGTCAGGCAACCTTTTCGAACTTACTATTTTTAGCAAGTTATGACGGCTACATCCTGGAGTTTGGGATTTTGGATTGTGGATTCTTTCTGGGTTTTCAGAAAGCTTCGCAATGGTGTCGCATGCACTTTGATCCGAGCAACTTTCCGCATTTACTATTTTTAGTAAATTTTATTTCTAGCAGTGATCCTACTGGCTTTAGTTCAGCTGGCTTCCCTCTGCAGTCAATTCACTTGGTATGGTTGTTTGGGCCTTTTGATGCATTTTCTAGAGAGATAAGTATTTTAATTAAAATAATGTTATATTATAATGTTATAACCCCTTGGCCTAACTTCATGACTTTAAGTTGTTCTGAAAAGGGGGACCTCATGGGTGGATGCATCATCAGGGAAAGTTTTAATATTTCTAAGGTCAAATATTGCTCTTGGAGATGGGACGCCAACTTTTGGAGAGAAGATAATTTTAAATTAAAGAAAAATTGCCTTTATGAAAAAGGACGCCACCTTGAAGCTTGGTCAATGGTCAAGTCAAACCCTAAAAGCATCTTGAGGAATGGGCGTACCTTCTGGAAGCTTCTGGAGGGATCTTCTCAAAGTTATAAAAGGGAGCCTTGGGTCTTCATTTGATCATCTTTTGTCTATAGTAATGATATGCTGCCGAAATGGTACTAGGATTACTTCGAGGAATGTATGCCTCCTAGCTTGGCATTGCTTCTTGCTTGAAAGATAGCAACTAGTAATGAGATAGTTGTAGTTGAGAGAATCTTGTAGTGAGGTTTGCTTGTAGCATTTTGTTTTGCATATGTAGTTCAGTTTCTTGCATTTTAGTAATTTTTTGGAGTTGCTAATTATCTTGGCTGTAAGTGAGTTTCAATCATAGATTTGAAAAATAAAAATATTCTCCTTCTGGGTCTTGCATATTTGTGTCTCTTTGGCAAGGGCGACCCCTTGTACTAAATTGCAGATTTTTCTATGAAGAATGGGATTTTATCAAGCAAAATCGCCCTTCCTTGAGGGCCGTACATTTTGAGTTGCATTGGGTTTTGTGCCAGAAAAAATAGGGATTGTAAGTTGGTTTTCTCCATTGGAGTTTGTGTGCCATCATTCCAGAAGTCATCTACATTCAATATTAGGTCATTTGGAGGTGTGTTGAGCATTTTATGAGCATAATAGTGAGTTCTAGGGTTGCTGGTTATGCATTTTAAGTGCAGGTCTGTCACAAATCAGAGTATTAAGATTGGTCTTTGAGTGAAGTTATTGGTCTTGGCATTCTTGTTAAGCAAGGGAGAGTCATCTTTATTGTTGCAGCACTAATTAGTTATCATCTTATGCTCTTGGCAGGCATTCTCTATTATATTGTAAGCTGAACAGTAGTACTATCAGCATTTCTTCTAATCTTTCTCTTCATGCTTGTAATACCCGTTGAATAAGTGGAAGAGGCTAGCTTGCCGCCTATTTACGTTTAAATTGCATTGTAGTTAGTAGCATCTCTGCCATATGGTAGCTCAATTCCCATCTTGGGTTGGAAAGCACATTCTTGGCGTCAAGTTTACTTTCAACATTGTATGTCATTTTGCAAATTGCATTGTAGTCCTTAGAATCTCCGCCATATGGTAGCTCCATTCCCACTCTGGGTTGGAAAGCACATCCTTGGCGTCAAGTGTACTTTCAGCATTTGTAGTTGATAAAGATCCTCTGACCATATGCTCACACCTTGCTGGACTCGAGATCCTGGTGTACATTCTTGGTTGGGGTTAATTCCGCATCGTTTGGGTTTTCCAGCTAACCTTAACGGGTGCATGTTGTTTGTAATTGCAATTCAAAAAATTGAAAATAATTGGTTCGGAATATTTCACATTTGTACTAAGCTGCTGGAGGATGTTTGCCCCCTGCTCTTGGCCTGCTGCCATCCGTCTCAGTACATCTCTAGCATCTCTTTCTTCATTATCAAGACAATTCCTGGAAGGACCTTCCTCATCCTTGTTTGCCATATTATCAAGGTCAAAATCTTCCTCCTATTTGTCAAACAGAAATGCTGAAAATGGTTCAAAAGTACTTCTCTGATAACCAGGACCCCTGTATGAGTAGTACCTATCAAACCTATTATGATGTGACCGCATAGAAACTGCTAACCCTACAGGCTAGCAGGATCAAGGCTCTGATACCACTGTGATGAGCCCAATTGGCCCCAACTCAAACCCTGTAGTTTTATCTTATCTTTTTGTGTTTTTTTAGTTTTTTAAGAAGGGTTTCTAGACAAAAGTAGAAGGTACGCCATGCATATATTGATATTAAACTAAAAATTACACTAGATAATTGAAACAACTCCTGAAATAGGCATTATTCATCAATTACAAACAGATCAGGAACAATGAGCATACCCAAATCTCTCCAGAATAATTAAATAAGAAAGATAATCCACTTGACAGGCAAGAAGTGCTGAAACCTGATGAATAGCATGCCTGGGCTCCAGATTTGCTTTCTCCCACCTAGAAACTGGAGGAAAGACACTGCAAAGGATAGGCGCCACCAAAGGAACACAGAAGATTGTTGGAAATATGTGCCTCAAACATTACAGGCTGAAACCTCCATTAGAGTCAAGTCGGTGTGACATGCTAATTGTATGGGCGACTCGCGGGTTTGTTTTATTCAGTTCTGAACAGGTCGCTGTGACCTTGGTATTGTCTTGCCGAAAGGTTACACTGTGGAGTCTGTCGTTGTAACATGGTGTATTCATTATGATCTTATAGCGCTCGGGAGACCTCTGGCCGAAAGGCCATTCAACCGTGTATCGGCAAGACTCTTGGCGACTATGGTCTTCGGTGAAGCTAAAGGTTCTCGCTAAGATGTCTCAACGAAGTGATATTGTCTTGCCGACAGTATTTACTCTATGGTCCTCAGGGTAACTCATGTTGGCTCAGTGAGAAGTCACCACGAAAGCAATTGTTACGCCGACAGTGTTTGGTTTGTTTCATCGGGGAGACTTGGCCGAAGGAAGTGCCATCGGTAAGATGTCCTACCGAAGTGGATATGTCTTAGCGACAAAGACTCAAGTGTCAGTCTTTGGTGTAACTCTTGTCGAATGGCGGTCATCGGTGGAACACTGTGTTTTCGGTAAGAAGTCGTAGCGACTCTGATGAGTCTCGCCGATGTTGAAGAATCTTCGGGGTAACTTAATGATCTCGGGGAATCATCTCGGCGATAAGCTCTTGTCTTGCCGACTATTCTTCAGAGCTCGTTATGACTTAATCTCATCGGTACAATGTCACACCGAAAGCTATGAGTTTGGGCGACAGCGATACATGCGGAGAACGTCGGTGTGAGGTCCTAGCGAGATCGATATGTTATACTAACAGAATGTTTTCTTCGGACTGACTTGTGACATCGATATGAAGTCTCACCAAAGCTCAATACTCTTGCCAAATGAAATACTCATGTCTATATGACTTCGCTGTAACCTTTGATGTCTCACTATGATATCCTGGCGACTACGATGACTCTTGGCGACATCGGTATGAAGTATATGTGGCATCGGCGAAACACTGCTAGTGTCTCACCGAGATGCCAATGCATTACGAATTTTGTTGACCGTCTGACTGTCATACGTGGAATCTCGTGGACGAATCAGAGGAGTCGAATTGGAACCGTTGGGAGTCTGTTTGTTGCAACGGTTCTGTGAGGAAACTCGACAGACATGGAGCAACAGAGATATTCTGTGATTGCAATTTTGAAAAAGGTTGTTGGTTCGATCAACAGTGGAGTGTGAAGAGTTCAAACTGTATCAGTGTGAATTTGATTCTATAAAGACTCTAAAGAGAAAAGGTTCATGTGCATTACTGTTCATGGTGAATGTTGTTGTAAATCAGACACCAGAAAGATAAGTCTGACAATTGTATGTAATCTTTATTACTGTAATACAAAGTGATTTCTCTTGGTGTGGTGGGTTTTTCTCCCGTAAGGGTTTTCCCACGTATATCTGGTGTTCATGTGTGTTTGTCAAATACTCTATTTCTGAAATCTGTTTCATAGTGCATCTTAACTTGACTGTAATTGTAAATTTAAAAGTGTATTTGCATTCTTTCCTGAGGTATTGATGTTAGGAGAATTGTTTTCCGCATCTAATTTTCCTTACAAAGATGCCAAGAAGGCGTTTTGCCTCAAGAAAGTCACACGCCCTTGCCAAAAGAGCCACGCACTTCAAAGATGTACGGCCTTTGTATGAAAGGTACAGCCATAAATAAGAACCTGTCCACCAGAGGGAAGAAGACGCCAATCTCTCAAACCCTCTACTTCTTTATTGAAACTTTTGAACAAACAATCAAGAACTCTGATGTAAATCAAATGGACTTCTGAACTGAAGCCCTCATAGATGCACTAATTCGATTGGTCTCTCAGAGTCTCAAAAATGCTCAACACTGAAGAGAATCTCGTTCTCCAATGGCAGAAATGCTCAAACCCTTGTCTCAAAGAATAGCACAGAGAAATAACAATGGCAAAGTCAAATAATCAATGAATGAGTTTTATTTGCCAAAATTGCCTTATATTCCAAAAAGCCACGACTTTCAGGAAAGTGATGCCACTTGAAGTCATTTAAATATTTTAAATCATATTTAAATCACCTTTTCAATAGTTTTAAGTTTAATACTTGGGCGCCCACTTTTATGCTTAAGTGATTTAATTTTAAATCACTTTTATGAAATATTTAAGTGATATAATATTTATAAAGTCAATTTGACTTTATAATAAAGCATTAAGTTAAATAATTAACTCAAATCACTTAAAAATCCATAACTCCCTCTAAACTCCATATATTTTCGTGTCGTCGAAAGCTGTCAACCCCTGAACTGCCAAGGCCTGCTGTGAGCCAATCACTGAGCTCTATAAATGAGAACGACAAAACTCCTCCAGAAAATGCCACTGACCCTCTAACCAATCTAGTTAGCCCACAAGGATCCAAGAAATAGGCTAACAGACTGTTCCCGAGAACTGACTAGAGCGGGGACATCACAATAATTACCATCTTTTCATGTTTGAGGAATATAGTTACACAAGTAGTGCAGGGACACTAGTTCTCTCTTTATTGACCAACACATGAGAGAACATATTCACTCAATCAAACAAATTCAATTAATGATTGAAACTTCTTGATTAAACAAGCTCAATCCAAGTTACACTTTGCATCAACAATAAAAACTCAACCTACTGACAAAAGGGAGGGTTAAATGAGAAAAGAAAACTCAACCCCCAAATGAATGAACAAAGAGAGTACTCCAACTTTTCTTCTCTCCTCTCCAGCTAAACTAAAGGAGAAGAGACGATATTTGAACACCTAGTTCCATGTGTCTAACATCAAATCGAATATTTAGGTGACATATGATGGTTGTTGACTACAACTCTCAAATTATTCCATTTTTTATAAAACATATGAATTTTCAACATCCCAGTAATTTAGAGACAAACTAAGTTACCAATTTAGAGAACCCATCAAAAATATATGTTTAATTAAATTAATAATTTAACATTAAAAAATTTGCACAAAAGATATAAGCCTCCAACATTTCCCTATTGACTCACTTATTGCACTATCAATTGGTACAAATGCTAGTTCAAAGAAGATGTATGTTTTCCAATATAGAATACACATCAGATCATGTAAGGCATTAATAATAGTAGTTAAGGAAATTGATGTTTAATGAACCTACTCTATAAGTTTACTGTTCAACACTATTTGAAAGCACAATATACATAGATTGACATAATTTTGAATACACAAAACATTTTTTATTTATACATAAGTACCCCTTTTAATCATTTAATTGTCTAAAATGATTCAAATTTCCTTATCAATTGTATGGAATGATGTACCAGCAATCCAAGATCTATGGAATGCGCTCCAATCTTTTTTAATGAATCTGCACCTTACAGGTTTGGAAATTTTAGCCACTTAAGTTAAAAAACATCCAAATATTTTAATGCCTGCTGCCTTTAAAACCACAGAGGAAGAAAAACAAAAGTAAAACTAATATCTTGGTTTCTCTGTTATTTTTTGTGCAGTTGAAAGCTAATGTAGTTAAATTCTCTATAGAAATATGCAGCAATACTTAAGCCATTTCTCTATTTCATGCTGGTGAATTCTACGCCTTTAAATACATGCAATAAAAATCTAAAATCTATGTGGCGAAAAAATCGCCAATTATTTATAATCAATTCAAAGATTTTGTAGTTTAAATATTATATAATAATAAAAATTCCATGCAGATTTCTGAGAAAACATTAAATTATAGATTTCATACCATAACAAGTTAAAGAATTTGTGCATGTAAATTCATGTGAGATTATTGTTTAAAATTTTATTACTATAATAATTTAAAGATTTTGTGCATTTAAATTAAATCCAAACCGCATTTTCCTTCAAGCACTCTTGTTCTTGAAGAAGATTTTGCGGCCGTTGAGTAGTATGCCACTCAATTCAGCAGGTTGTCGCAACACACTCAATCTTTTGATTAAAGGACAGTCAGTACCTTCTGCACAAATGTAAGCTTCTGCGACTGTTTCCAACCCAGCAAATGGTTTTCGTCACTGACTAAACTGCAAATATTCCCTAAACCTCAAGATATACTTCGTCCGTAAGTAGGGTAAATGATGTCGCTTGAATGAATGAATAAATGAAGGAATTTTAATGACGTTCACAAGATCAGCAGTCTAAGGGATCAAGAGTTACATTCTTAACAATTTTCAAGTTCCTTTTGATGTTGGTTCTTTTATTATGAATCTTGATCAAGAAACCAGTTATTTTGTTAAGTCTTTGTGATGTCCCCTCACTAGACAGTTCTCGGGAACAGTGTGTTAGCCCTTTATTGGACCCTTGTGGGCTAGCCAAATTGGTTAGAAGGTCAGTGATACATTCTGGAGAGTTTGATCGTTTTGGTTTTCAGGGCTCAAAGACTGGTTCACAGCAGGCGTTGGCATTCCAGGAGTCCACAGCTTCTGACGGCACAGGAATATTCAGAGTTTTGAGCAAGTTATGAATTTTTAAGTGATTAAGTTAATTATTTAACTTAAATGCCTTTTATTAAAGTCACATCGACTTTAATATATTTTATATCACTTAAATTATTCAAAAAGGTGATTTAATATTTTAATGACTTAAAATATTAAAAGTGCGCTCAAAGAATTAAGTCTTAACTATGGAGAAAGACTTAATTAAATATTAAAAGATTCAAATGATGCAAAAGGCCATACTTTCTTGAAATGCGTGCCAATTAGGTATAAAGCATTTCTCTAGCAAATGAAACTCATCTTTTGACCATTTCACTTTGCCTTGAGCATTTTTTCCTGTGCATTCTCCTGTGATCAGGGTTTGAACAAACTGCCATTGAAGAACGATACCTCTTCAGTGTGAGCACTCTTGAGATTGTGAAAGATCAGTCGAATCAGTGCATGTTGAGAGCTTCAGCCAGAGGTTCTACAGATTCATACAGAGATTATTTATATTGAGTTTGATTGTTGTTTGCAAATAAATGAGGGTTTCTACTAGTGGCGCATCCTTCTTCACAGACAAAGGTTTCCAGCAGAGTTTACTTGCATTCTTTTCATAGCCGTACGGCCTACATTGGGATTTGTGCCTAGAGAGAGGCGTGTGAAGGAGAAAGCTGAAACGCCTCCCTTTGGTTTGATTTTGGTCTTCCATCATGGGCGTCCAGTATTTCTAGAGCATTGTATCCAGATTCTGAGCAGGAGAAATGAGTTCTGGAGATTTGGCGTGCCTATATGCTTGTTTTCACCATTTCCGGCTGTAGATCTGGCAACTTCTTTATTTAAATAATCTGGAGCTATTTTGGTATGTGTATCACTTGCATTCTATTTGTCTCAATAAAATAATGCAATCTACACTCTCTTTCTGAAGCAAATAGTGTTTATTTTCATTTTATGAGCAATTATGATGTGCGCCCCTTCTCTTCCGTCTATCAAACATTCTCTTAAAAAATTAAATAACACATAAAGACTTAAGAAAATTGGGGGTTTGAAGCCGAGAGCCAGCAGGGCTCATCACAGTGGTATCAGAGCTCACATCCTGCCAGCTTGTGGGGTTTGAGAAATTTATGAAGTCAAACAAAGAGGGTTTTGGCAAGTCCTATTTCAGAGGGGGTCCTAGAAATCAGAGAGGTGATCAAAATCCTTTTCCACCATTTCCGTTTGCAGAACAGGAGGAGGATATTGACTGGGATAACATGGCGAACAGGGCAGGTGAAAGTTCTCACAGGAATCCTTGGGATGAAGAGGACAGAGAAGCTAAAGACGTGCTCAGAGGTATGGTTGCAGGGCAAGAACAGGTGGCGACTATTCTTCAGCAACTTAGCACGAATGTCCAAAATTTGACCCTTAATAGAACTCAGAATCTGGATCAAGATCGTGAAGGCAGTATCCATAGAGAGCCTCAGAGAATTATAGATCCAGCACGCACCTATGAGAGAGCTACATATCCTACGTTCACCAGAGATGATGCTGAGGAAGTGGACGAAGCTGAACAGGGTGGTGAGATTAATTTTGCAGATAATATTATGGCTATGCATGATGAGTGGGATAATTTGCCACCAAGGGTTAAGGAGCACCTTAACTTCGACAGATTCATGAGCCAGAAGAGAGAACACACCAGGAGCAGGAATGACAGGCGGCCTAGACACAAGCAGAATGATCTCAGACAGGCTACCAGCAAACTAACCTTAGTTCACTATGATGGCAGTGGTAGGGTTACAGCACGTGCCTGGGTTAGTAAACTAGATACATTCTTGACACTACGCCCCATGCCTGAGGAAGATGCCATTCGATTTGCAGCACTTCACCTTGATGGCGTGGCACATGACTGGTGGATTCATGGTATGACTACTCTTCATCATGACAGGATTACCTCGTACCAGGAGTTTACTGATAGACTGGTAGAGAGATTTGACAGAAGGGATCCTGAGCTCTTCTTCAGAGATTTGGCACAACTGAAACAGTTAGGTAGCTTGGAATCGTACATTGGTGAATTCCAAAGACTATCTGTGATGGTGACAGGAATCTCAGAAAGAAGGCTGATCATATTATTCATTGAAGGTCTTTTCGAGCCCATGAAAGGTTGGATAAAAGCATTTGATCCACCTACTTTACAGGAGGCAATGAGGAAAGCTCGCAGCATGGAGCTATCTACACCTCGTAAGCCATTTAGCTCGAAGCCTACCACCTCATACATGGAGAATAAATCAGATCCAAAGAAGGCTGAAAATGCAGATCAGAAAAAGAAATTTGCAGCCCCTTTAGATCGAGAAACCATGAATGATTTACGAAGAAGAAAACTCTGTTTTTACTGCAAAGGTCCGTATGACTTTAATCATGATTGCCCCCTCAAACCTAAGGGGCAAAACAAGCACATGGAGTGGTTTTATGAGGGAGAAGCGTTGACTGATTTTTCTGATCAGCAAGCTCCAATCTATGATACAGATGGAGAAGAGTCAGAAAATGAGGCTGAAATTGTAGTAGAAACAGAACTAAAAGAGGCTCATATGTCCAGCATGCAGAAAGAGGGTTCTTTCAGACTCCGTGGGATCCTAGCTGGTCAAAGGGTCATATCTCTTCTAGATACAGGTGCAACTCACAACTTCATTGATTCACGGTTAGTAGAGAAACGGGGAATTCAAACTCAGCAGTTTGAAGGCATACGTGTGAAGGTTGCAGATGGATACACTCTCAACTGTGAGAGGATGATACCTGACTTGCCTTTGAAACTTAACAATTTTGAGTTCAAGGCAGATTTTTATGTGGTGAATATGGGAGGAACGGATATAGTTCTTGGCATGAAGTGGCTTCATGCAATAGGAGAGTTCACGCTTAATTTGCGTGACATGGAGATGAAATTCACCGTAGATGGCACAAATCATATTCTTAAAGCCATCAAGGACAAACAACCTTAGAGAGATTTCACTTCGGAGAATGGAACGTTTGATTCGTAATGATATGGTAGAGTGGGCTGCTGAGTGCAAGCTAATGCCTTCACAGTTGGAGCAGCAAGCTTCTTCTTACCATCCAAATGTGCAGGAACTTCGAATCAAACATGCGAAGGTGTTCAGTGCAATTCCACCTGGTAGACCTCCTGATAGAGGTATTGAGCATATTATAGAGTTGGATGAAGGCACAAAACCGATCATGATTACTCCTTACCGGCACCCCAAGCATCTGAAAGATGAGATTGAGAAAACTATTCAGGAGCTGTTAGCTATGGGGCACATTAGACCGAGTAAGTCACCCTTTGCTTCATCAGTTGTTTTGGTGAAGAAAAAGGATGGTACACTTAGAATGTGTATTGATTACAGAATGCTCAACAGGAAGACAATAAAAAACAGGTATCCTATTCCTCGGATAGATGAGTTGATAGACGAGCTTCATGGAGCTTGCTACTTCTCAAAGATTGATTTGAGAACAGGTTATCACCAGATCAGAGTCCGAGAAGAGGACATAGAGAAAACTGCGTTCAGATGTCACTGTGGACACTTTGATTTCTTGGTTATGCCATTTGGGTTAACCAATGCTCCAGCCACGTTTCAGTCTACAATGAACAGGGTTTTCCATCCTCACTTGAGGAAATTTGTATTGGTGTTCTTCGACGACATCCTGGTTTATAGCAAATCATGGGAGGAACACATGGTTCACTTGGATGAGGTACTGAGTATACTTGACAGGGAGTCCTTGTACGCCAAGGAGTCCAAGTGTGCTTTAGGCATGGCAGAGCTTTTATATCTGGGACACATCATCAGCGGTGCAGGAGTTAGCATGGATCCAGAGAAGGTTCGAGCCATCATTGATTGGCCTACACCTGAGACTTTGACACAGCTCAGGGGTTTTGTAGGATTGTGTGCCTTCTATCGTCGGTTTGTTAGTGGGTTCTCGCGGCATGCTGCGCCACTAACTGATTTGACTAAGAAGGGTGCTTTTGTGTGGACACCACTAGCGCAGGCGTGCTTTGAGAAGTTCAAACTTCTCATGACTACGTGTCCAGTTTTGGCTCTACCTGACTTCACTAAACCCTTTGAGTTACATTGCGATGCCAGTGGTGAGGGTATTGGTGCAGTTATCATGCAGGATCGACACCCGATAGCTTTCGAGAGCAGAAGCTAAGAGGTCCTGAACGGAGCTTCAGTATATATATAAGGAAATGTTGGCCATCATGCATGCCATGGCCAAATTCAGGCAGTATTTGATTGGTAGTAAATTCACTGTGAAAACCGATCATAATAGTCTGAAGCATTTTCTTGGGCAGCGAGATCTTAATGAGAGGCAACAAAAATGGGTCAGCAAGCTTCAGTCTTACGATTTTGACATCTCCTATGTCAAGGGCACTCAGAATGTGGTTGCTGATGCTTTATCTCGCCGTCCTCACTTGAGCTCTATTACACTGGTTTCAGAGGACTGGAGACATCTGATAGTAGCAGAGTATGCTAAGGACCCATGGGCCTCTAGCATAGTAGATGGATCAATACAAGATGACAGGTATTCACTTGTAGATGACCTTATCATCTACAAAGGGAGGATTTTATTGGTCCCAAGTTCTGCAATGAGGGACAGAGTATTGAGGTCATTCCATGATTCACCCATGGCAGGACATCCCGGTTACTTTAAGACCTATAGGCAGGTACGGGAGAGATTCTCTTGGAAGGGTCTCAAGTCTTATGTTCTCCAGTATGTCAGGGAATGTCTTGTTTGTCAGCAGAACAAGCAAGAGCACACATACCCTGCGGGTTTGCTTCAGCCGCTTCCTATTCCTGAGAGGAAGTGGGATTGTTTGTCCATGGACTTCGTCACGGGCTTGCCAAAAGCTCAAGGGAAGGACAGTATTTTCGTGGTGGTAGATCGATTGACGAAATATGCACACTTTTTCGCAATCACTACTACACACACGGATACCCAGGTGGCAGATTTGTTCTTCCGAGAGGTATTCAGGCTGCACGGTTTACCTCGCAGTATAGTTAGCGACAGGGACAGCAGGTTTATGAGTAACTTCTAGCAGGAGTTATTCAAGCTTTGTGGGACAGAGCTCACCCCGAGTACCAGCTACCACCCCCAGACAGATGGGCAGACGGAGATCGTCAACAAATGGGTGGAAGGGTACTTGCGTAACTATAGTTCAGGGCAGCAGAAGGCATGGGTGAGGTGGTTCTACCTATGTGAGTATTGTTACAATACCACCCATCACATGAGCATCCAGATGACACCTTATCGAGCATTATATGGATATGATGTTCCGAGCTTTCTTGACTTATTGCTGAGTGACAGTAGAGTTCCCAGTGCTGGTGATTTATTACAGGAGAACCAGGATATTATGAGGGCACTTAGGGAGAATATACAGAAAGCCCAAAATCAGCAAAAACAATATGCTGATCAGAGACGAGTAAAGCGGTCTTTCGAGATCGATGATTTGGTGTACCTGATGCTTCAGCCTTATAGGCAGTCTACCCTCCGTAAGAAGGGCTCCGAGAAACTTAGGCCGCGATACTATGGGCCTTTTAGAGTTGTCAGACGTGTGGGTCAAGTGGCTTATGAGTTAGATCTTCCGGTGGACAGTAGGGTTCACAACGTGTTCCATGTGTCACGCCTCAAAAAGGCATTGGGACAACACGTAATTCCTTCTATTGATTTGCCACCCCTGGATGATGAGGGGAAACTGGTTTTGATACCTGAGGCCATTCTGGACTCCAGAGAGCGTCATCTTCGGAGGCGGGTCATCAGGGAATACTTGGTTAAGTGGAGGGATCTACCGGCAGAGGATGCTACTTGGGAGAGTGACAGTATTCTTCAGCATCCGGCTTTGAGTTTGTTTGTGGACAAGCAAATTCGGGGAGGGCGGACTGTGATGTCCCCTCGCTAGACAGTTCTCGGGAACAGTGTGTTAGCCCTTTATTGGACCCTTGTGGGCTAGCCAAATTGGTTAGAGGGCCAGTGATACATTCTGGAGAGTTTGATCGTTTTGGTTTTCAGGGCTCAGAGACTGGTTCACAGCAGGCGTTGGCATTCCAGGAGTCCATAACTTCTGACGGCACAGGAATATTCAGAGTTTTGAGCAAGTTATGAATTTTTAAGTGATTAAGTTAATTATTTAACTTAAATGCCTTTTATTAAAGTCACATCGACTTTAATATATTTTATATCACTTAAATTATTCAAAAAGGTGATTTAATATTTTAATGACTTAAAATATTAAAAGTGCGCTCAAAGAATTAAGTCTTAACTATGGAGAAAGACTTAATTAAATATTAAAAGATTTAAATGATGCAAAAGGCCGTACTTTCTTGAAATGCGTGCCAATTAGGTATAAAGCATTTCTCTGGCAAATGAAACTCATCTTTTGACCATTTCACTTTGCCTTGAGCATTTTTTCCTGTGCATTCTCCTGTGATCAGGGTTTGAACAAACTGCCATTGAAGAACAATACCTCTTCAGTGTGAGCACTCTTGAGATTGTGAAAGATCAGTCGAATCAGTGCATGTTGAGAGCTTCAGCCAGAGGTTCTACAAATTCATACAGAGATTATTTATATTGAGTTTGGTTGTTGTTTGCAAATAAATGAGGGTTTCTACTGGTGGCGCATCCTTCTTCACAGACAGAGGTTTCCAGCAGAGTTTACTTGCATTCTTTTCATAGCCGTACGGCCTACATTGGGATTTGTGCCTAGAGAGAGGCGTGTGAAGGAGAAAGCTGAAACGCCTCCCCTTGGTTTGATGTTGGTCTTACATCATGGGCGTCTAGTATTTCTAGAGCATTGTATCCAGTTTCTGAGCAGGAGAAATGAGTTCTGGAGATTTGGCGTGCCTATATGCTTGTTTTCACCATTTCCGGCTGTAGATCTGGCAACTTCTTTATTTAAATAATCTGGAGCTATTTTGGTATGTGTATCACTTGCATTCTATTTGTCTCAATAAAATAATGCAATCTACACTCTCTTTCTGAAGCAAATAGTGTTTATTTTTGTTTTATGAGCAATTATGATGTGCGCCCCTTCTCTTCTGTCTATCAAACATTCTCTTAAAAAATTAAATAACACATAAAGACTTAAGAAAATTGGGTGTTTGAAGCCAAGAGCCAGCAGGGCTCATCACAGTCTTGCCTCCTCAAATAGCTCATTTAGACTCCCTCCCCACCTTCAAATTGCTATTATATTGACTATGAAAATCCTCATAAGTTGCACACTCCGTGATGAAGTGTCATTCAGTTTCAGCCACCTCTTTACTACAGAAAATTCAAAATACAAGTTTTTTCTTCCCAATCTTCCTTGGGGATTGTCCATCTACCCATCTCGCACTTAGATGATGCACTTAGATGATGAGAACCATTTTCCGTGCATCTAAAAGTCTAGCCTTTTCCTTAATTACAACCCTCATACAGTATTTTTCATCATGCTCCCACGTGGGGTTGAACTCTTTGACATAATGCATTTTTTGTCAACCAATTTGTTTTGTCTACATGGCAGTCCTAAATTGTTCTAACATAACTTTTTATCTCTTCATTGATGTTGGGACATTCTTGCAAATTAATGTCCCATTTTCTCATCCACTTGTTGTTTTGCTTCATCCAAGTCTTTTTCCTACAATCTAATTCCTCCTCAACAACCATTTTGGGCCAAAGATGTTTATCCATGCTTTCAACTTTTTTTTAAATAACATAACAAATGAATTATCATTGAAGCATCCATCAGAAACATTCCTACTTCAGCCAAAAGAATCTCATAGGGGACCGTTGATTTGACTTTGAGACTACTAGTGATTAGAATCATTAGATGCTTTTGGATTCTTTCTAACTCCCTACACTTGTGATTTGACATGCTAATCCCTCAAACCTCACAGCCATAGAGGACAACCAGTGTGACCAACAAACCAAAAAGGGTTTTCTTGGTTTTCCAATCCCATAACTCCACTTTCCTATGCCCGTTCTACAATAGGTAAGAAGCTCTACAACCTCCTTAAATCCTTTTCGTTCTACACATCTCCCAACTAAGCCTATTGTGAAAATTAATTCCTAGGTACTTGTATTATTCCACTATCTCCAACAAACTTCCCTCAAAGATGAAATTAACCTATATTTTTTCCTTTTCAATGAGAAAATCATGACTTTGGTATTGTTGGTGTTCACTTGCATCCCAACCTCTTGGCAAAAGAGTTCTCTCAAAAGCTTGCAAGCCTTCAAATATTCTCTCAAATCATGCGCATTTTTTGCAATTAGGATAAGATCATCCGCATATAAAAGTAACTTCACCACATAACTTGCAAGCTAAATACCCTCTCCAACAATTTTGTTTAACTATTCTTCAAATTTATCAATATATAAACCAAACAAAGTGGAGGATAGAGGACATCCTTGCTTGACCCTAATGCTACTACCAGAGCATAGCATTAATACATACCCTCTTTAATTCAGATTTTAGCTCTAACCTGCTCATAAAGCATATGCATTGCTGCTCTAAACTCATTCAAAATCCCAAGTTCCTCCATTTTGCTCCAAATCTTGTCCCTAGGCATAGTGACAAAATCTTTTTTGAAATCAACGAAGCAACAAAAAGCTTATCCTCCTTTGGTGTCCCAAAAAATTTCAATAAAGTGCCTAAAAGTGATGCAATGATCAATGGTAAAGTGCCTATGTCTAAAGCCAGCTTGCCCTTTTTCTCTTTTTCCATCTTTTTCTGCATAACTGTTGATTATATGTTCTATCATGCTCCCTCCAAGAAGAGGATTTATCATAAGAGGATAGAATAATAGAATAGAATAGAAAAAAATTTAAGTTCATGAGTTCAAAGTTGTTTTAGCTTTCTTTTAATCAACAAAAAAGTTTGATGATGAGCTTTCTTGTTTTCTCAACCTTTCCCTTTTTGAACAAATTTTGCAATGAAGCAATCCTCAATATCTCAAATTCTAGTATGCTTCACACCTTAAAATAAGGTGCTTCTCTAATTCAATTGTCTCATTTGTACAAGATATAGACTTTTTTCCTCCCATTCTTCTTTAGACCTCTTCCATCAGCTATTTTACATTCAATATAATGATAATTAGTCCTAATTGGGCTATAAGTATCTTCGCCCTCCTAGGAATATTTTCCCTTATGTATGTCTTTTTTCATAGAACATAAGTGAGGTTATGCTCATCAAGATAATATTTCCTCTCTCTCCCTAACAGTTTTTTCCACATAATTTATTTATAATAAAAGTCATTATTTATTTGTTATTATTTGAGCATGTATTTAGGGTGATGTCTCATTTGTTCATCCACTTAAAGTTTCATTTCATCTAAGACTTTTTTCCTCTCTTTCAAGACTTATTTGATGACATCCTTAGGCCATCTATGTGCCTCCATTTGATCAATTTTTTAAAGATAACTTATGAGATGCACCATAGCAATGGCCTCAATAGGAAAGGTACATGTTTTAGCTAGAAGAATCTCATATGGGGCTGAAGCTTTGAATTTCAGTTTGCTTGCGATCATGTGTTTTTTTATCCTCTTTATTTGCTTCTATTTTACCATTGAAGTATTGCTAGCTCATAATTCACATCCATAAAGTACCACCAAAATAACTAAAAGCCCAAATAAAATCTGCATACTTTTCCAATCCTTAACTCTGTTTCCTTGCTTCTCTTTTGCAATGCATAAAGTGCTCTCCACTCTCACAGAGTTCTCTTCCTTCTACAAGTATCTCAGTTGAGCTTGTTGTTGAATTCAATACCAAGATACTTGTACTTCATTACTTCCTCTATAATATTCCTTTCAAAATAAGTTGAACTATTTTTTCTTCTTTTTATTGGAGAACATTGTGATCTTAATCTTGTTGATGTTGACTTGCATACCTACCTCCTTGTAGAATTGCTCTAAGGCATATAAATGCTCTTGTAACCCTTGAGAGGATGTAAAGTACCCTTCCGGATGTGTATAGTTTTTGCGATATTTTTCAGTTTGATATATGTTCCACTTTATCAAACTAAGACCATTACATTCCATAAATAATAATTAAACTCAAAGGAAATGCTCATGCAATCTTAACAAACGGACTCTTCATTTCATGACTCTTACACAGATTCAGACTGAGCTTTTGAATAAGAACAGTTATATATATGAATAAGACTCAGAAATGTATAACAGCCAACAAGAGTCCTCCAGTATATATTATCTGAATGACTGCCACAGTTAATACAATGCTCTGTTAATGATTCTCAGGCTACAGAAGTTTGAACAGACTTCATGTGATGCTCAGAATACAAATTAGGGGTTCTTAGACTAGATGACACCTTTCGAAATGACACAGCAATAGTAAAAACATGAGCTACACAAGAGATTCAGACCTAGAATAAGAGGACAGACTTCGTACAATGCTCAGAATATGAATATTAAAGACTCAGATCTGATAACAACTTCCCTAATGCAGCAATAGGAAAGTACAGGAGCAGTAAATAACTTTCTGACCTGAACATTAACCACGTACAGGTCTGTTAATTGCTGCAGCAAGATAATGTTGATTTCTGAACATTTAAGAAGTACGCCAAGGCAGCAAACTCACAGTTGAACACTCCAGTAGCAAGGAAGCTCTCCAGAAATCATGTGTCCAGCTTCATATCCAGGTTATTAGATGCTCATACACCCTCAGCCACAACCACCAATCAGCAACACTCACTCTCAGGTTCCCACGTGAGAGGAGTACAAGGCCAAAAATGATGTGTGAGTGCTGCACTAGGATTTGGAACTCACACGCCAGCTATTATGGTTCACACGCCTCCATTAGGGGAGGCTCACAGTTGCACAGAATGCTCAGAGATTATTTTAATGTGCCTGCAATCTTCAAACAGAGGCTGCAACTATATCTCAGACCCCTTTGCTTCCTTCACTCACCTCAAACCAAGACGCCTAGGGTTTCCTTTGTCCACGTCCTCCTCACAAACTCACCCAGCGGTAGTTAAATGAATAACAAACTCAGAAAATGCAAGTATGGCATCCAATTTTGTGTGCAAACCCTTCAAACCTAATTATCAATATCAACTCCAGACTCTAGCAAAGATATATCGCTTTTCCCCAATTTATCTCTAATAATTTGTCTTGCCTGGCAAGACTCACAAATTATCTAATCAATCAATCCAGCCGTTGAAGCACAGATGTGAATCCCAAATGAATACGCCAATCGTCAGCTAGGGAGGAATCTTTCACCACCAAAACTAGAACCCTTAGGAATTCCCACCTAGGGCTTCGGACTCCGGAGAACTCCACCAAAATACCAAGCCAATAAAATAATAATCCAGCATAATGAGAAAATGAGCTCTTGAGTCCTTTTATAACACCTTTTAGGGTTTTCCCACCAAAATCACTTAACACTTTATTCTAAAGTGACTTTATTAATTTAACTTATAAATATTCCCCAACGTCACTTTATAACCCCACATTATTTAATCATTCAATATCACCTTTATAATCGTACTTTTGCTAAGCGACATTAAATAATTAAAATAATTAAATACATTAATATTATTTTGGCGAGCTGGAAAAATGGGGACATTACAGTGGATTTAGCAATCAAGATGAGATCGTTGGCTTACAACAGAAAACTCACAATATATTCCCCCGAATGACACCATCCCTTTATTGGGGCTATCAAGGTTATGCCTGATTGGTATCTATTATCTTTCTTTCTTGGATCGTCTACTATGAATCTTGATTTATTTTATTATTTTTGTTAGTCTCTCCTCTTCAAACAGGGCACTCAATGAGTCAATGTTTAATATAGATGTATTTGATCCAAATATGCTTGCAAGCTCAACATTCTATGATATAGTACCATTCTATTTTTACCAATCCCTGAGTGCAAAAACAACATATTGTATCTACCCAATCAAACTCAACTTCTACTCTTCGTATCTAATGTCACCAAAGGCTTTTATTTTGCAATGGTGTGACACCTTAATATGTGTTGTTGAGGGTAAGGATGAATTCCTTGGTCTTGCAACCTCTATTTTTGCTTCTCAACAATTGAGCCAAAATTTTCATGATCCTTTTTAATCTAAGGAATTTCTTTCACAAGTGCAATTTTTATGACTAAAGTCAAATTTAATGATAAAACTAGTCTCTTTGATATGTAACTATAGTTTAAATTAATCCCATGAAAATAAAAATAAGATAAGATACTCATAAAAATTAGATTCAAAATTTTTAATTTAGAAGGGAAAATCTTAGAGGCATAGGGTAAGTTGATTCACCAAAAACCTATGTTGCAGGGTTCGTACCCGCAGGCCCCAACCGGTTCGGATACACACCCGGTTCGGGTTCGTCTGTGGGTACGTGCTAGGTACACACAAGGTGCGCGCCCAGCACTGTGGGTTCGCCAAGGTTCGTGGGTGCGCAAACCCTAGCGAACCCACAGTGCTGGGCACACACCCTGTGCGTACCTAGCACAAACCCGGGTGAACCTAGGCAAACCCATGGGCCAAGTTAAAAAAAAGGGCCCAAACTTGATTAAAAAACATTTTTTTCCTCCTAACCCTAAAACAGCATTGATCATTTCATAGTATGATACTTGATCATTGATCATTTCATAGTGATGATTTCCATTGTGATAATTCAATGTGTAATGCAAAGGAAAATCTGGGAATCAATACTAAGCCATTCCAACTTTCAAATATGATTGATACACAATAGATAACTACTCAAAAATTAATATCAGACCTGTACATACTCAGAATAACCAACAAAGAGCAGATCACAGTATTCCAAAACTATGCCAAACCACAACAATACAAACTGGGCTTATATTTGCAGCAGATACATTACATACAACGACCAGAACTGACAGCAACCTCAAAAATTTGCAATAGATAATAGTACAACAGATAATCAGCATTACAACATTACTATCCACTCCATAGATACTAACAGTAAATCTGATAACCCAAATCTGAAACATACTACTCAATATTGGACTGAGTTTACCAAGCATATTCAGAAATACATATTCAGACTTATTGCAAGAACTTCCTGTGTTCTGTTTAGAGCTGATGTATGAAGTTAATCCTCAGAAAATTAACAGCAGATAGAAGAAAGTCTGTACTCAATCTGAGACAAGGTTATAATCTTTTACAACTTCTCACAGTCTATTTGTAGCAACAAATACATTGATTTATAACACCAGATAATAGAATGAACAGCAGTTACAAGTAATACAATGAGTTTATAAATATCTCAGACCTGGGAATGTGTTTGCCAGGGTAAATGTATGATGAATCTTGCTCGATCAATGATCAATGATCGTGAATATTTATCTTTGGCATTTGGCATGATCAATCAAGTATCATACTATGAAATGATTTAGTTTTACAATTCTGTATATTTCTCTTTTTTTTTTTGTGTGTATATATATATATATATACACACACACGTACCCATACGTACCCAAACCCCTAAAAAAAAATTTCACGTACCCACGTACCGGGTTCTCGTACCCGCACCCGTCCCCGAACCCAAACCGGTAACTTAGCCAAAAAACATAGAGGAATAAAGTATTACATAAATAATTTAGGTTAATTAGATAAATGTAATCAATTAACCTTGAATTAACCTAGAATAATTAGAATTTTAATAAATAATTTTAATAAATATATAAAATTTAAAGTGATGGTTAGGCTTACTTAGCTCTAAAAGCAATGATGGAAGAATGATATTGAAGATATACACATTTAATTAATCACCATCTAAAAATTAATGTATTTCATTTAATGATTATCTCAAAATTTATTATATCTCATAAATCATTGTGGTTCAATATTGAGTCATGTGGTTCATCACCAAGCTATGGGAACTTGAATTGTGCTAGCAACAATGACCTAACAAACTGTAAACCTAGAAACTTGTTCACCTTCACATTCATGTTCTCTAAATTTGTCAAGGTGGTGCCTAAGGACATTATTTAGGAGTTTGTTGACTCAAGAGGTGAACATTTCCTTAGGTGAAACCCTTTTGAGGGCTTGGATTAATGGTGATGAGAAATATCGAAGACAATATTCCACAACATACAATAGCCTTTGTGCATATGTGATATTTTTTGTTCCTTTGGAAATTGAAGTGTAATCTAATAATTTTCTCTTTTTCTTGCATCTTCTTGGATGGTCAATTAATTATACATTGAATATCTTTAAATACCATGACATAGCATTTCACACACAACATGTGTTAAGTAGGCTCATAATGGTTGATAAAAAGGAGTGAGAAAGTTGGAAATTAAATTTGAACACTTGAATTTCAGATTCATTCTCATGTGCCTCAAGGGATGAACCTAGCCAATCTTGTAACATGGAAATGGACCAAATGGATAAGCTAATTATCTTGAGTTCAAGGGAAAATATATAAAATTAAGTCCAAATTGTGATAAAATCAATACAGGAAGATACCAACTATATGAAAATTGGTGTGAACGTGGAAGAAATAGATGTGGATGGGAACTGGGCCATAAGCCAAGCTTAATACAAGAGTGTCATTTGTTGACATGTTGTTGCATTAAAACATTCTCATTGAGGTAGGCACAAGACTAAATAGAAAATGGTAAGGGTATGCTAATTTCACCATCATAAAATACTCATAAACATGAACATGCATTTCAAAGTACGTTGACATTCTCAACCAGCATGAAAAGTAAATATTCAAACACTCATAAAAGGAAATCAATTGATTCTTATAAAGTAATTGAGCATATTTTATTTATTATTGTACTCTCCTTATTATGAGCACTCCATTGAAACCTATAAAATAAAATATATGCAATTAGTAGCATTTGCCACATGATCAAAATAGGCACAAGCTACAAGTTGCTTTAACTATCTACAAAATAAATCTAAAAGAGAATGGATAGAAAATTTTACCTATATAGAAAGAGATACGAAAAATAATCCATGCAATGTGGTACTGTGATATGGGCATGTGTGATGTAGTAATGTGATATGGATATGCATAATGTGGTAATGTGATATGAGCATGTGCAATAAAATAATGCAAAATGGGTCAACACAATGTGTCCATGTGATAAAAATACATG
>VDFB02156881.1:0-17007 GCA_007258455.2 Sequoia sempervirens
GAAATGGTGTGTGACATTGTTGATCCCAATTCCCCATGGTACAAAGAAATATATGATTACCTTCATGCCGAAGTCATACCCATTGGCCTATCCAATAACCAATGTAGGGCATTCCTCCGCAAATCGGCCAAATACACCATCGTCGGAGATACCCTATATAGACGTGCCTTAGATAATACCCTACTAAGATGTCTTGATTCTACTGTGTTAACAATCAACCTTTATGCGGTATGAGGGTATGTGGTTCTATTCTAGCGTCCTACCTTAGCCAAAAAAGATTAAGGAGACTGGCTATTATTGGCCTACTATGGAAAAAGACTCATATGTCTTTGTGGACGAATGTTGCCAATGCCAAGTTCATGGAGACTTGATACATGCACCGACAGAGTTTATCCTATCACGTCACCATGGCCCTTTGTCCAATGGGGACTCGAACTCATAGGAAAGATCCACCCCACATCCTCTAATGGACACAAGTTCATTATCACCACCATTGAGTACTTTATGAAGTGGATTGAAGCCATTCCTATGACATACATTACTGGCACACAGATTTCTAAATTTATCCTGAATTATATCATTTGACGGTATGGTGTCCCTCAGTCCATAATCACTGATAATGGCCACCCATTTAAGAACCAAGAAGTTCGTCACTTGTGTGATGAATTTCATATACAACATCACTTTTGCACTCCATACTACCCACAAGGTAACGGCCAAACATAGGCATCTAACAAGACCATCGTTAGAATCCTAAAGAAGACTGTCAATGATGCTCATCGTGACTGACATTTGTAGCTTAATCCTGCCTTATGGGCTTATCGCACAAGTATCCGTACTCCCACTTGCGCTACTCCATATTCACTTGTATTTGGTTCTGAATCCATTCTGCCTATTGAGGTCGAGATTCCTTCCCTAAGGGTATCCCTAAAAGGCCACATTGATGATGAAGAGTACCGAGTGTCGAGACTCCATGAGCTAGAATTTCTGGATGAGCGAAGACAGAAGGCATTAGACCATCTCCAAGCATATCAGAATCACCTTCGTCATAGCTATAACAGAAAGGTATTGAACAAGAAATTTGACATTGGTGACCTGGTTTTAATAGAGAACCCAAAGAATCAAGCAGAAAGAGAAAAACCAAGAAAGTTTGAACCAAATTGGTTAGGACCTTATGTTGTTATAGAAGCTTCTGGATCAGGAGCGTACCAACTCTCTACTCCTGAAGGGGAACCATTTTCCTCACCAATCAATAGTATGCATCTAAAGAGGTTCTACACATAGCTTTTGTGAGCTTTTGTCTTAATTAGGAAAAATACAAAAAAATCAAAAAATCAAAAAATCGTTATCAAGGTGAAAACCTGGCAAATAGGCATCTTGTTAACACCAAAAAAACTAGATAATATAGAAAATAGTAAAGACAAATCATTCGTCTAGTGGTGAAAACCACTTCAGTGGCGCTTTGGATAGGTACCATGGTGAAAACCTGGTAAACAGGCGCCATGTGTACTCAACTCTGCTCCTTTGTCTACTATTATTCTAATTTACCTTGTACAAAGTCCCTATCATTGTATATAATCCATGACCCTGTACATAGTCCATGATCCTGTACATAGTATTCACCCCTCTACAAAGTCCTTATCCCTGTACATACTACCTATCCTTGTACATATCCCTTATCTTTCGTATCCATCACTTGTATATACCATTCATAATAAGTGGTAGTCTTTCCCATAACTTGGAACGATTGACATCGAGTGTATTTCATATCTCCCATCTTACCCTATTCATGATCAATTGGTCTTATACTCGACTGGGGGAAAACACTTGACATGTGTCATATTGGCTCTTACATTGGTTGTGTTGGAGACGTAAAACCATGGAAAATCCATAAACATCGCAAAATGACCTGCAAAAACACAAAAACATCATAAAACTTTACAAAAGACAAAAAAATCAAAACATTTCAAAAATCCAAAAATAGAGTCAGAGTCAGTCGCACTTGTCAGTCTTTGTCATTTGTCAAACTACGTTGCCTCTGCAACTGGACGTAGGCAAGGCCATCTGCCGATGTGCCCCCAAGGCATTAGGTCAGTCCGTTTAGGTTTGTCTATATAAATTCATGAGTCAATCCATCTGTCTATACGACAAGGTCATTGGTCGTGTCGAACTACGAGGTCTCTGCGTGTACAACGTAGGAAAGGCCATCAATCGATGAGCCCCCGAGGCCGCACTAGGTCAGTCCATTAGGGTTCATCAAATTCAATTTCACACACATCTTCTATTTGTAGTCAGTCTTGTCAGTCAAGTCAATTCAAACTACGAGGTCTTTGCATGTACAACGTAGGCAAGGCCATCAATCGATGAGCCCCCGAGGCCACACTAGGTCAGTCCTTTAGGGTTTGTCGTCACACACTGTCAATTGTCCACACATCATATCAAGTCATGCATCAATCTGGTGAACAAGTCAGCAATGTCTCTAAGTCAAATCAAACACCTTGCCAAACAAAACAACCAAATTGGATCAACTAATGTTTGCTACAGGATGTGTCCTTCCTGGAAATAGACATCATTATGGAAATCAACCTGTCTCTTGTTCAGGATGAGTCCTTCCTTAATACTGATATCAGCAGAATAACCTATGTCTTATTCAAGATGAGTCCTTCCTACATAATCGACAAGGTCAAACAATCAAATACAGCCTTACATAGGTTAGCACATCAACGGCATCTGACTCAATGTCTTATACGATACATGTCTTTCTGAAACCAGGCTTTGTCATGCCTTATACAGATAGTCATAACATCAAAACCAGACTCACAGTCCTATCCGGTATGTGTATCTCCTGACATCAGGCTCTATCAATCAATCCTTTTATCAATCAACAACTCAAACAAACAAATCATGTTTTGGCAAATATTTTACTGGCTTTTTGACTTTATGGCTTATTTATCTTGTCATTTATTTTGAATTGATGACTGAGATTCATGTTACTAGCTTTCTCAAGGATGTCCCATGAAGGATTTAGAGAAGCAACGATGTATCATAATTCTATTTTCTTTGGCTGTTGCCTGTCGACTGTCTTTTAAATTTGATTTTGAGTCATGTTACTAGTTTCCTCAAGGATGTCCCATGAAGGATTTAGAGGAGCAATGACATCTCATGACCCATCTTTTACTTTGTTTGCTGTTTGTGGTTTGTCTTGACAAAAAGACTAGGGAAACTTGTGCCCTTAGTATGAGTTAATGACAATCCTTGTTTGCGACTATCTGTTATTAGCAAGTGGATGACCTTGCACACCTTGATCTATGTCATATCATGGTGTTTTTCTCCATTTGTATTAGTCTTGCCCAATGATGATAAAGTGCAATACCTTTTGTGATACGACAATAGATCGAAGATTCCTAATACTAACATCTATCTTCTGTCTATCATTCTTTGTCGATCTTTCTTTCTGCACTAACAGTTCTTCTTTCTTGCATTATGATGGAGTGTTGTGACACAACACATTATACATCATCCTACATCAACATACATGTTAGAAACATACATACATATAGGCATATTTCATATCTAGATTATCATGGCATAATCAAAATTCATCAACAACTATACATATCATAAGCATTTCATGTCAAAGCAACTGTAAATACATACATCACATTACACCTGCATTAACATACATGTAGTATCCATCATACATATTCACATCACATTGCATCTCATAGTTCTAAATTGCATACATCATATAGAATCATACATCACATAGAATCAACATTATCTTATTAGCTGCATAAACATCATAAAATACATATACTCATCCATCACATAGGCATATCATATAAACATCACATGTATAAATAAAGATTGCATAATCAATACATAGAAATGCATATCCTGAGAATCACCGCCAAAATCATATATATATATATATATCTTGCTCAAATGTGTCACATGACAAATGTCATAATGTATCAATAATACATGGAAGCCCGCAGGCTATAAAATCAAAATACAGTGCCTCAACAAATGGTACCCCTATCCTGAGCTGCCACTGCCATCATGCCGAGAGTGTGTGGGGGAATGATGATGCAAACCCGAGGATCTCTAAGCTGAAGGAGGTCTATCATATGGCCCTGCTCTACGTGGCTGATCCACCCCCTCTGTGTTCATTGTCCATGTGTGGGTCTTGGTCTGGGACCTTCTATTGTGCGCTGCTGAAAAACTAGGAACCTGTCTCTCTGGGGGAACCTCTACCTCATATAGGTCTCTTGTGAGTATTCCTCCTCGCTCGACTCAGCTCGCAAATGTAGCCGATGGTCCTATACATAATGCGTCAGCTCGCGGAACCTTCCTCGGGCTGAAGTCTTTGCTACCGAAGCATACTGTATCCATCAAAGTTCGTCTCTTCTACCCGAGATAGGTATCCTCTCACCTATCAATACTTATCTGATCCTCCAAGGATGCAAATCTGGCTCGGTGAATGTATCCGTGGTTCCTCGATCCTCTACCCTCAATTTTTCATCCTTGGCTGCCTTGTCTCTCCATCCTCCTCATCTTAACTTCCTCCGGATTTGATCTCAGATCTCTCATGATCATCATCCTCATAATCATCCTCCTGGTAGGCACCTAACAACCCCAGAGCATCAACCTCTTCCTCCTCTCTGCCTGCCTCCTCGGCACCGGCCTCCGCCTTTGTTGGGATATCTAGAATGTCTGGAATGGCTGCCTCTACTGGCTATGCCTCCTCACCACCTCTGGCTACATCCTCCTCACCACCTCAAGTGACATCCTCCTCTCCACCTCTGGCCACATCTAGCATGGCTACATCCTCAATCCCCTCCATCCCCATGGAAGTGCCTCTTATAGTCCATCATTAGACCGCCTCATTGCCGCTTACATCGAATCTCACCTCTATAGTTTAGACTCCTCCTGCGGAGGATCCCGGAAATCCTCGACAGGTACAATCTCAGACTTCCAAAAATATCTCAAGACCTTCTATAATATAATATGAGGATACAGTTGTTCATCCGCACTCCGCGCGGGGTTCGCCTACAAAATGGCAAGTGCTCGGACTTAATCTCGACTACCTCGCAGCTCCGTATGGCGTCTCCAGAACCGTTGTATCTGGCGGGCGGTCCGAAATAGCCCGTATCCCCAATGAAGAAGGATACCGTGGTCATTCTCGCGATAGCCATAAGGTGAAGGCGGTATTCCAGCGATAGAATTACTATAATGTGGTCTTTAAAAGTAATCATATGCTCCCACTCCATAGTCAGAATGTAAGAGGGGTGGGGTGGCCCATGTTCTCATCGATCAAAGGCTCTCTTTGTATAATACCAGCAAGGATAAAGTACAACATCCTAAGAACACAAGAACTCCCAGCACCGCCTTGAAAGATGCCCACTAGCATCTCCCTATCCCATGGAAACCGGTATAGCTTCCGGCAGCCAGGTAGTACAAATTATATCGCCTATCAATGTAGCCAATAGACAGTCCAACTGTCTATACCTCTAGGCCAATACTCGCCACCTAATCTCATAATCATCAAACCCTAGCTGTCTAATGTCAACATCGGGGTAGTACCTACACATCTCAGCAGCACCCCTCTGGGTATCATATGCTACCCGTGTGCCTCTAATAGGTAGTCTAAGTATCCTATATACATCCTCTAATGTCACTATGGCCTCTCCAGTTGGTAGGTGGAAGGACGACGTCTCTGAGTGCCATCTCTCACATAGCGCTATCAATAGTCCCCAATTTGCCCGAATTTGGGGCATATCGGTCACATATAATTAACCTAGATGCCATAGAACCCGTTGCTCGGCCGGCCGCAAGCTGTCTCTGAATTGAAACGTGGTGGGTCTCGACTCCTGTGTGTAAATCGTGTCTAATACAACCTGCAATGGCATTATATATGCCTCATGTCAGCTTCAATCATCTATTCTAGTGCAAAATGACTATATTACAAAAAATGCAAATGCGTCATTCTTTTGCACATGCGTCGCTTTTTAACGCATGCGGTTCATAAACTTCACATGCATCATTATTACACAAATGCAGTTCATAAAATGCAAATGTGTTGCTTGTTTGCACATGCGTCACACTATAGTCATATGCGTTGCAAAATAAAACATGCGGTGCAATAAATTCAAATGTGTTTCACAACAATCAAATGCGGCTATTCTAAATGCAAATGTGATTCATAAAATCAAATGCATTTCAAAAGTCAACATGTGCGGTTAACCGCAGAAAATTATTCAAACTGACCAACGTTAAATTACAAATGCAGTTTGTTGCAAGCAAATGCATCGTTCGTGCACGCATATGCGGTTCAAAATTAAAATGACGCATAAGTAAAAAATGCATTAAATGCCTTAAAATGCGTGCAAATTAAAAATTTTCAAAAGGAAAGTTTTAGGTCCATACCGGGGGGTCCACGCTAGCTGGTCTCTGGTATGTCTGGATCCCGTATGCGAGATGGTGAGTAGCTGGAACTGGAGACATCCTTGCTATAAAGTCAGAGCAAAATCTTAATTTCTCAATTAGGTGGGTGCAAATGAATAGGTTTTTACCCCTCTTTCCTATATATACCTAGGGCCTAGGTGTCATTCCTATCCAACTGGCCATGTTAATTACCATTTTCTATCATCCCGTACTTGTCCCTCCCATTTCCAAACCCAATTCCGCAAACTGCACTGCATTTCTGCCTACCCAGTGGACTAATCGGGAGCATTTCCAAATTTTTTTAAACTTTTTAGAAATTTGTCAATTTTCCCAAAGGGGCATACCTTTACCTATTCTAATCTGGAGCATTATTGGGGCATGTTTTTATCGATTTTCTTTGATACAACGTCGAAATAACATTATATCAAAGAGGGGTAAATGTAGACACCGAAATTTGGTTTAGGCCTGCGACTTCCATATTCTTCATTATTTTCTATTCTTCACGGTCATGATTAAATAATCTTAATTATTTATATTCAATTCATCTTCTTTTATTTCTTCTATTAATTAAAATAATCTTTAATTATTTAAATTGGTCCACACTTTCTTTATTCTATCCTCGATTAATTAAATAAACGCTTTTATTTTAATTATGTTACTAATTAACCTTTTATCCTTTTCCTTGTCAAATTAAATAAATTCCCTATTTAATCTTACTCTCATCATATATTCTCAACTATACTTAAATAAATTTTTATTTATTTAATTATTCATTTAAAATCCCTTCATCATTTAATTAAATAAATATTATTTATTTAATTATTCTTCAAATATATCGAAGTCTTGAATTAAAATGAATATTTAATTCATTAATTCTATTTTAACGCATTCCTCTATATTTTAGATAATTATGTGAGTTATCTAAGTATTCACTTTTACTCGACTCAACATCTATTTTAATCACTCAGTTAACTCTTCATTTGATGTCTGAGTGGCTGTCTCGAGTAATCTCTTCGTCAGATCATTCGATCATCTAGTTCTAACTTATTTGCGTGTACATACAGATTAATTAAATATTCTTGTTTAATTAATTAAACCTCATGCATGCATTCGAATAGAGAGTCATTATAATCAATTTTCATCTTTGTCATGCAAAGATATTTGTTATGTTTTCAAATACTGAACTGAAGATTAAATCATTTATTTAATCTTTATTTCTATTTCTAATTTGCATCACTCATGTCACTACTGACAGTTATCAGAATGTATGTCTAATCTATCGATCTTAACCGTCTGTTGATCTTTCGATCTTGGCCTGTCGTTCGAATAATCAATTTTCTATAAATTGATTTGTCATTCTTCATTCCACTCTCTCATGAATTCTTATGACTTTTGAGAGCACTCAATCTTGAATCTTCGATATTTTGCTAAATCACTATCATAGGCTATACTTGCACGAACTTACAAATCTGAGGGAAATTATACTACATAAGAAAAATGGAGAAAGGCAATCGAAATGAATCATGGAAATATGTTCGAAATTGGTGAGATTGTTCTAGTTTTGTTTATGTTTCTGACTTTCCTATGTTCTTTGTTGCTTAACATTTAGATTTGCATTTAACTTAGATTGCATGTTTGCTTCTAATGATCTCTTGTTGTCTATTGTGCAATTTTCTATGGCGTTACATTTGGTGAACCTGATGCGAAGACACCATCTTCGTGTATCCCTAGACAGTTATTTTGATTTTTGCAGATTTTTCGTACGAAACGACGCATATGACTGACAAAACGACGCAATTGAAATCCTGAACCGCATCTGTCAGAATAAACGACGCATTTGTATTTTCTTGAACCGCAACTTATTTTTCGAGCCGCAACTGAATAAGAAATGACGCATCTAATTGGTAACGACGCGACGCAATTGACTGGTAAAATTTTATTTCTCTTTTCTGCAATCTAAAATTTTCAATTTATTTTGTGTTACTGATATCTGATTTTCAGCATGTGGCCATTTGGAGTTAACAAGCTTTTGTAGGATGATTGACGAAGACAATATTGAAAATTACTAATGAGATTTTCTGCAAGACGCTTGTCGAAGACCCTAGTTAAATTTTGAAACAGATTGTTTGGTAGCGTAGCAAATCTTTTGTTTGGTTAAAATTAATAGGTGTCTACTGTGTTTGGTGCAAAAACATAAGTCTAGTTACCCTTACGACTTGGTACATCAAAGTATCCTCTCCCCTTGCGCATTCGTGCAATCCTGGGTGTAAGAGAAACGGTTACCAACTCTAGAACTTGGGCCTGTTCTGGTGGGAAAAATTACTCACCCCAGGACAACTCAAACTAGTAGCACCCTAAACCCGAGGGACTTCCAGCCGGTATATAAAAGTGGGTTCTTGGGGAAACCCTAAGAATCACGAGTGTGGTTCCGACGAGATGGATCCGAAAGGGGACTCGCGCCATATGGATCACACCCCATGAATGGAATGCCTAAATTATACCTTTTGTTTTAGAGACCAACCTATTTGTGGTCGTTGCTTGGTATAGTGCAGGGTACAGTATCATGCCCGAAGATACTCACTACTGATCCCCTTGAGTAGAGATAGCAGTTCTTGGGAGGTCATTGAACAAAGAATTCAGAATTGGTGTGCTCGAAAGATGTTAATGAGCCGTGGAGGGGAGCCAATGCCACCAAATTCCTAAGCTATCTGCTCTCGAGAAGGAAAGGTGTTCATCACCAATCCGGGGTATTTCGGTAGGCTATTCCAAGTATACAAACCCTAGGCCTTTGGCCTATTAGGATGTGCTTGTTTGTTATCACTTTAAACATTCTTGAGTCCAAAATAAAAAACTGAAAATACTTTGTCTTATGATTGTCTTTGATTGTCAAAATTTGAACACAGAAAACAGAGTCAGTTTAAATTTCATGTCACTGAAAATTCACAGAGAGTCGCAACTATTCACTAGAAAGTCGCATCTGTTATCAGGAGTCGCATCTATTAAACTTTGAGTCACATCTGTCATTATCAGTCACATCTATCAAAATTAGAGTTGCATTTGTCAATTTAGCTCACATTTGCTTTGGAAAAACTGCATGCGTTATGTTCCGAGTCGTATCTGTCAGTTAGAGTCGCATCTGGTAAATTTTGAGTCTCATCTATCAGTTTAGACTGCAACTGTTAATTTTGAACCACATCTGTTAAATCTTGAGACACATCTGTCTGATTATCAGAAAACCAGGATTTACAGTCACTATCCAGTCAACACATTTGCACCAGTTTCAGTTGTCTTCACACAAACGGTCCTTGAACAGAAACCTGAAATGATTTGCTCAATTTTGCATACTTTAGGATCATTTAGTCGTTACCCTAGTTGTCTTAAGTTAGAGTTTAGCTTCATCTTAGGGTACTTATTATCTTGCATTAGATTTCTAGAAAGGTCACTTTTATAAACTTTAGGAGTAGTCCACCATCTATACTCTAGAAAAATCATAGTGTCAACGAAATTTGTCATTGAACCTAGTCCAATCATCTTATACTTTGTCCTACAGAGAGTCCTCCTAGCTCATTAGTCTAGTTAGGAAACTCAATTTGTCTTTGATCCTCGTCCTACATTGGTTCCTTGACTTAACTAAATTGACACCTTGGTTTTACTTTAGGCAGTTGGTCCCTTCGTCTTGGGTTTATAGAATTGATCACTTTAGGGTCTTGCTTAGAATTTGCATCTTTAGGGTCTAGACTAGTGTCATCCTAGGACATCCCTTATTTTGCATAAGAAAATCCCAAAAACATAGACTAGAGTCATCCTGTTCATAGATATAGTCTTGCATTTCCCGCATATTGAGCTTATCTTACATTGTTGAAACTAGGTCTAAGAGAAGAGAGAGAGAGAAAACATGTCGAACCCAAACGAGTTCATCAATCCATTTTCTTCAAGACCTCATAAGAATCTATTAGACAAATTCACCACTAGAAATACTCAAGGACATATTGCAGTAGAGGACATAGAGGCTACTGCATAGGACCCTAAGTTTGCCTCTTTTGTAGATGAGTACCTAGCAAATGATCGTCAACGATTTTTAGGAAAATTGCTAGCTGAAGGTTCTACTTTACCTCTAGGATTTGATATTAGCACCTTACAAACTCAACCTACACAAGGGACAACTACCACGACTGCTAGTACTACTATACCTCAGGTTAGCACAACTATGCCATCTAGCACATCTACATAGAGTACAACAGTCCATACGTCCCCATTTGGTACATCTAGCATGACATCGGGATTTAATTTCACTACAGGGGCTTCATCATCTACTCCCTTCGGTCCTCTTGTTGGGATTAAAAGGTCTAAAACCTTAGCCTCTACACCATATGTCGGTGCCACAAGTTCACAGTCAATGACTATACCCAATGCTAGTATCATGAGTACCATACCACAGTCGATGGCCATACCTAGTGCTCAAGTTACTAGTACTATACCATAGATTACACAAACAGGGGGCATTCCCTCCTTCCAATATGGCAATCAGAATCCGGTCACATAGTTTTCGAGTCAGAATCTACTCTCCCAAACTGGTACTCAGAAACAATTTACATCGATTCTGAATCAAAATCCTTTGCCACAAATTGGTAGTCAGAATTCGTCCACACAAATTCCAAGTCAAAACCAATTTACATCAATTCCGAATTAGAATCCTTTTTTCCAAAGTGGTACTTAGAATCCATTTACACAGATATCAGGTCAACACCAATTTATGCCGATTCCAGATCAGAACACATTTACCAACATTCCAAATCCAAATCCACCTCCGGATGCCAACATTTAGTGAAGAGCCATCATGAGACTTTGGATTCGAGGAATGAATACATACGGGATCATATAATCCTCCTAGCATCTTTGACCAAGTTGGCGATCTTACAAACACAAATGTAGGCATTACAAATGCAAATGGATAACTGTTGGTGTCAAATGAAAAATCATTCTCAACAAGGACATATGCCCATTCCTTTGATGAATCATTGTACATGACACCTTTCCACTCACGCAGGATATGTCATCTTGAAGATCTTCCCTAAGTGATACAATGGCAAGAAGCGAAATCCAATAGAACATATCAAAGGAATTTTTCTACCTGCATAGATGTAAACTATGATCCCGCGTATCTTATGAAATTTGTTTCCATGAAGTCTTGTAGGAATTGCACTAGAATGGTTTTAGTCACCGATTAAGCATTAGATCTTGGGGAGTGAACTAGTTGAAATTTGTGGGTAATTCTCATTCAACATAGACCGCGAGAGATAAATATAGCAGCCTTGTGCCACTAGCGCAAGACAAGGGAAGCATTCATTGCTTTCTTCTAGAATGGAGCCTTATTGCTGAAGTAGGTGTCTGTGTCGGACGCAAAACAAAAGTTACTATGTTTCAAAGAGCAATGCATGAAAGCTTAGAAGTAACCCAAGGGTACATTGTTGTACTTCTTTTTGAGAACTAGTGGAAGAAAAGGGGTGATAATAGAAGGATCTCATTAAAAGAGCAAATAGAAGACAAAAACATCAATCAAAATCCAATCATACAAAACACCCCAGCGGCCAGAAGCAGTTACGGTTTCACAACAAAATGTCACCAATGATGGGGTAGTTGATGCTAAAACACTACAAAGCGAGGACCTCTCGTACATTACAGGACCTCCTTACTTTTTCCAACATGCTTAATGCTATCAATCAACCTCCTAACGTGGTCCAAAATACTCAACGCCCACAACAAAGGAGGTTTCAAAAACACGAATTCACTCCCTTAGGGGAACCCATTGAGTCGGTGTTCAAACAACTGCTACAACATAACCTCATATAGCTGCAGGAACCAAGACAATACGATCCAGGATAGTTTAAACCAGCTTGGTGGGATGGCAATGCCTTTTGTGATTATCATAGGACTAAGGGACGCTTACCACAAAGCTGTCAACAAGCGAAGAATATCATCACAGGGATCTTTGTTGAAGAGTTATTGAAGTTAGTGGACAAAAGCAAAGACATGTCGAACAGCGATCATCAGGTTTTGGACCCGCTACATGACCATGGGAAAGGAATTGTCCCCAGTTTGAGTACTAAGACCAATATGTCAGCCAACTATGCAAGTATCAAGCATGATTATGATAGTGGAAAAATCATTCATTACTTTTGTGCGCTAATAGAAACATCAATACCATTACTATTATTAATCCTAAGTGTGCGGTCAATGCAAGTACTAAATTCACTATTCAAGGTCCTCCATCGCAGCAAACACCCCAACCTTCCAAGTTACAGTATAACCTTCTTGACCAGTTGGGGAAGACCCTAGCCCAAATCTTAATCTTGGAATTGTTGCGTATTTCCCCTGAGCATCGGTCTATCCTTGATAAAGCTTTACAGAATACCATGGTTCCTAATGACCTAGATGTCAATTGTTTCTAGGAAATGGTGGGCTACTTGACCAATAACCATCATGCCACGTTCTCTGAACAAGACTATGCCACTGAAAAGATGAACCACAATGACCCTTTACACCTAGAAGTCCTTGTTGATGACACCAAGGTTAGATGAGTTTTGGTAGACGAAGGAGCAGGGTTAAATCTATGCACTTTAAAACTGATTAAGGCATTAGGTATTTCAGAAGCATGCATGGAAACCACCAAGAGTATTGCCATTAAGGCTTATGATGATGAAGAATGAAAATCAAAGGGGGTGGTAACACTTCCTATCAGAATTGGTCCTACAGTAATGGAGATAAAGTTCCAGGTCTTGGATCTCACCCTCCCTTATAACCTTCTACTAGGTAGACCATGGATTCATGCCATGAAGGTGGTCCCTTCCACGTATCATCAGTGTCTTAAATTCCCTTATAATGGCACCGAAATAACTATAGATGGTGATCCCGATCCTTTCCAATATTGCACTAATCTAAAGGAGATCCCCCAACGTCAAGTGCCAGTGAACCAAGAGGCCCCATCGTCCAATTCATCCTCTTATGTTGATTCGTCCACACTCACTCAAACATCTGTTGCACCCTCATTTCCTACCACTCCCAGGGTTGAGATCCAAGACAAGGGTTGTGGAGAGTATTACATGAAAAATTCTTATTGTGTTAGCCATTTGGTTCCTCCTAAGTCATATGGTTTACCTACAATAGGAAGGGGACAGTCTATGATCACTATACATGTTCCCCCCACAACAACTTTCACCAAATGGGGTGAATTAAGCAAAGAGGTTGTCGATGTAGAGGATCTCACTTCCTGGCTGTATAGGGAAGATGATGAGAAACCACTCTTACTAGCTCATATTCCTACAAATCTATATGGAAAGGGTTTCAAAATCATGCAAAACAAAGGATATGATGGACAAAGTGGTTTAGGCTTAAACCAAGATGGTAGAATTGAAACAATATTTGTTTCTCAGTGGCCAAAAGGAGTAGGGCTAGGGTTTCAACTGATTCAGATTGGCTTTCCTAGTACCCCATTACCCTTACTTGAGGAAGTTAGTGCTTCAGAAGATATTAAGACATCTTGCAAACCAGTGGAACAATATCATTGTAACTCCCCTGACTCTAATGATTATGAGTGGGATTCCCTATCCTCTACTTCTTCCATGGACCTCAACAAGTTATTTGGAGAACTTGACTTGATGCTAAGTTCTTCACCCAATCCTTTGAATTCCTGTCCACCAAAGAAAATGACAAAAGAAGAGTGGTTTAAACACTACTATTGGGAATCACTTGATCCTACCTCTTAGCAACCTGAGCCACCTGTTTTTGATACTCAAACCTTGGCATTAGGCCCATCTATCAATCCACCTAGGCCCAAACCTAAGAGCAAGACAGACCTGGTACAAGACTTTTGTAATCACATGAATAATTCAATATTTACCTTGACCCCATTAGACTTTGACAACTCCGACGATGACATGCCCTTAGTTTATCCCCAGCTCATTGATTGGGATGAACAAGACGCACCCATCTTAGACACTTTTGAGAATGACGAAGCAATTGCTGAGTTCCTAGGACTACAAGAAGGCATACCTAACGGGGATCATAAGGCTAGTTTTACCATTGACTTGGACAACAAAGCATATTTTGGGGAATCTGTTCAACCCTCCAGTCGCAAAAATGAGAAAAAGAGTAAACAAAATAAAAAAGATGAGTCTCTAGGTGAAAACCGAAAGGCACCTTTAGATAATGAAAAAGTAAAAAAAAAGGACGCATCCGAAGGTGAAAACCTCTCTGAGGCACCTCAGGATGGAGGTTTGAACATTCTTCCCATTGCACAGGAAAAGTCACCCATGCTCATTGAAGAATGAATGGAAGTCAACATAGGTACCAAAGAGAATCCTCGACTGGTTTATTTGGCAGCGTCATTGACAACAGAAGAGAAATCAGAGTTCCATAACTTCTTTGAACAGAAACAGATAAATTTTGCTTGGTCATATGCCGACATGCCGGGGTTAGATCCTAAACTTGTTCTACATCACTTTCCTTTACAACCAGGTGCCAAACTAGTAAAACAGAAGTTGAGAAAAATGCATCCACAAATTGCGTTATTAGTCAAGGCAGAACTCAAGAAACTCTTAGATGTTGGTTTCATCAGATCTATCGACTATGCCGATTGGATCTCCAATCTTGTACCAATCACTAAACCAACTAGGGGCATCTGCATCTGCACTGATTTTAGAGATATCAACAAAGCTTATCCTAAGGATGACTTTCCTTTGCCTAACATAGACATGATAGTTGACATGATAGCAGGTTATGAGATGTTATCCCTTATGGATGGATTTTCAGGATATAACCAGATCAGAATTGCCACTGAAGACCAACCTAAGATAGCTTTTACTTGTCCTTGGGGAACATATTGCTAGAATGTTATGCCCTTCAGACTCAAGAATACTAGAGCAACCTATCAACGTGCCATGACTACTATCTTTCATGATCTAGTACACACTTGTATGGCGGATTATGTTGATGACCTCAGTGCAAAATCCAAGACGAAGTGAGGAACGTTACGGTATTAGATTAATATTTCGGAGAGTGGAAACATTAAAGTGAGACTCAACCCAAAGAAATGTGTGTTTGGAGTCAAGTCGAAATTTATTGAGTTAAAATCATTTCTAAATGAGGTATTGAAGTGGATCCTGCTAAGGTGAAAGAAATCATGGACATGCCACCACCCACTAATCTCAGTCAACTAAGGACATTATAGGGAAGGTTGCAATCTATCAGAAGATTTATAGTGCAGCTAGCAGACAAGACACATCCGTTTCAACATCTACTAAAGAAAGGAGTACCCTTTGCATGGACAGTTACATGTGAAGATGCTTTTCAACTGATTAAAGAGTATTTACTCACACCACCTATCTTAATGCCACCTATTGAAGGAAGACCATTGATTCTTTATATCACGGCAACCCATTCATCACTCGGAGCATTGCTTGCATAGAATGACGATGAAGGTAATGAAAGGGCAGTCTATTATATCAGTTGGACTTTGGTAGGTTATGAGCTCAACTATAGTAACATTGAATGTGCCTGTCTTGCAATAGTATTTGCTAGCCAAAAATTGAGACACTATATGCTAAACCATGAAACAATGTTGATTGCTAAAATAGATCCTCTGAAATACCTTCGGCAAAGCTGACATTAATAGGACGGCCCGGCCAAATGGGTTATGATACTTAGTAATTATGATATCCGGTATGTAGAAAGAAAGGCTATTAAAGGATAGGTTATTTCTGATCAGTTAGCTAACACACCCACATAGGCAGATCACCTGTTAGTTGTAGACTTTCCTGATGATTTCATATTCACAATTGACACAAATATAACATGGAAGTATTGTACTTTGATGGCTCACACCTGTGGTTGGGGGATGGTATACTTGTTTATCACGCCACATGGTGATTCCATCCCTAAGTCGTTTAGGATTGCATTCCCATGCACTAACAACATAGCAGAGTATGAAGCTCTAGTGACAGGGTTACACATGGCAGTCAAGTGGAAAATTAAGATTTTACAAGTATATGGGGATTCTCAACTAGTAATCAGACAAGTAAATGATGATTATGAGACTAAGGATGAGAAGCTTGCTCCATACAAGCGCATGGATGATAGCTTTAAAGAGTACTTTGACAAAGTCAAATTTTATCAAATACCTTGTGTTTTAAATAGGGCAGCTGACGCTATAGCTACAATTGCATCACTTCTTGACATTCCTAACAACATGCCTAAGTTTGAGTTCTTGGTAGAACAACTTTTGGTCCCAGCCTATGATATCCCAGATTCTGAAATGGTGTATGCCATTGTTGATCTTGATTCCCCATGGTACAAAGAAATCAATGATTACCTTCATGCCGAAGTCATACCCATTGGCCTATCCAATAACCAACGTAGGACATTCCTCCGCAAATCAGCCAAATACACCATCGTCGGAGACACCCTATATAGACGTGCCTTAGATAATACCCTATTGAGATGTCTTGATTCTATTGAAGCACAATCAACCTTGCGTGGGGTGCATGAGGGTATATGTGGTTCCCA
>VDFB02156882.1:0-18557 GCA_007258455.2 Sequoia sempervirens
GATGTTAGATGATGTGATGTATTTGTAGGAAGATTGAGATGGACACTTGTACTAACCCCTACTCCTTGGGTAGCACTTGTAATACCATGAACATGGCTAGGAGCATCATGAGGACACAAAAAATCTTTTAAAAACAACACATATTTTAGTTCATGACATAAAAGAGTACAAAATATAAAACCATGAGTGAACTTATGTTATAATTAAAAACCTCATGACAACTTACTTGCAAGTTTTGTGATCTCTCAGTCAATATTTTAACACTCTCTCTTATCTCATATGTTTGAGGCACTATGAATAACAACTTAAGGATTTCTTCATTGCATTTTTTTGTGGTCTTCCTTATCATATTGAGAGGCTCGGTTGAATAAGCAATGTCATCATCACATAATATTGACTACACCTCCCATGGATGCTCTCGCCTCACCGCTAGTGCCTTCCCCTCGATTAGTCGACCTAAATACAATATTAAAACATTATCGAAATTAACCCAATAAACTTATGAAAAGAACATAATAATAATTTTTTTTGCTCATATCTAATTTGTACAATTACAATGAGGTAAACCTATTGGGTAGAAGCACCTGAAGATGCATCACGATCTATTCTCTGGGCCAGAGACTTCCCCATATGATCAATGTCCAAGAGTGACAAAAATTAAATATAAAAAATATTACTTCAAATGAAACCAATAGACTTATGAAAAAAACATAAGAATAAAATGGTATATTGGAGTCATTAATTGGAGGTTAGTAAAATGGTACATAGTATGTACCACCCCCAAAGTAACTATGTTTGTAACTAAGGATTCACATTGTAATCAATTAGCAACTCTTTCCCTATAGTTATTGATTTTATCACGCATACGAATACACGGTTTCCCTCACGCGCCTCAAATATGCAATTGGGTTGCTTATTTGTTGACCCAAGTCATGTACTATTTATAAACCCTACAATATTCCCTGATGCTTTTGGCCTTCCATCAATGTACATAGCCACTCCTTTATTTTGATCCTTATCTTTTAGCTGTATATAATTTGCTGACAGTGCATACCTATGCATGCTTCATGTATATCGAACCAGCTGCATCCAATCTTTGTAATTGTAATAGGGTCCAACATACTCCATCAATTTAGTAACTTTGTTGTAATAGACCTTTATGTCATCCATGCAAAATAGGCCCAAACCATGTAATGATTATGATGCTATGCAATATATCCTTTTGTTGACACAAAAATCAGTGTTTATTGGAGGAAGTTCCTTGGGTACCCATTGTTTCTGTAGATGTTTGTACCTCAAGGCCACCTCGACGTCACCTATTATCTCATCATCATAAGCACATGACCCCCCTTTAGCAAGAAAAAATTTGATGCGTTTACAAAATTTTCTTCTAATCTTTTGACCTCTAGTTGATCTCCCTCTTTTAGACCTACTACATGTCTCACTTTCCTCTTCTCTTCTTGAATTTCCCTCACTCGAGGAAGACAAATCTTAAAAATACCTATTTGGTGGTACCTGTACTCATAAGGATGTTGGATGAAGTTCTCTCATGGTGATGTGATCCCAAGGTAACATTATGATTAATATATCATTTCATCGCTAGAATTTCACAAGTTATAAGGTAATCAAGTCTTGATAGATTACAAGTTATTGTTACTACCATCCAAATGTGTCCATCACAAATCAAATCTACTTAACATTTTAACTCCCAAACTTTGTAACAAGTGTTAAATTTGACTATGGTCTACCAGTTACACAACCAAGGCCTCAAATGTATTCTCTAATTGTAATCAAAGGACTTTTTCTCTTCATTCAAATAAATAAACTTGAAGGGAAACACCACCAAGTGGTTTATTGGACACCTACATGACTGAAAATAGAAAAAAAATTACATTTAATTTCCATATGTCTAAGTGGTTAATGGGGAGGGAGTGTGTACTATGCCTAGTTAAGTCATCATAAGTTTATGGTTTAGCAATAATTTTTTTTAAGTCATCTTAAATATTCTTATGGCTAATTGCTAGGAAACTTTTGGTATGTTTTAAGGTAGGATGAGTGGTTGCATCAATGATCTAGTTCTCTATGACAAGGCTTCAACATCTTCAAATAGTGAAAGTTAGTGCTCATAGTCATTTGAAACAACAAAATTTTGATTATGTCTAATGGTAGGATTTGATAACTTAAAATATCTCTACTTCAAAACAAAAACATCTCTAACAACTCTAAGAGCTATAATGGGATGGCCACCATCCTAGGAAAGATTCTTCATTCTCACTTTTAGGTGTTAAAATTTAACAATACCTTGTGTGTGTGGGAAATGCTAATATCAAAATAAGATAACAAAAACACACCAATACAACATTAAACTAAAGAAAGCTAAATAAAATGAAATGAAAGAAATCAAATAGAGCTTCTTTAGAATCGTTCCATTGTCCTCTATCTCCAGTGATTTTCTTGAAGCTAATGCTCTCAAATTGTATAAGAAAACATTCTTAGAATGGCAATCTACAGAATGAGTATGTAAAGGGAGAGTACTTCTCTATCCTATATGCTGGTGGAGTGAAATGTTGGTATACGGATATGCAATGGGGCTGTAGATTATGCACACGAACTGTGGATTATGGATGCTATTGAAGCTATGATATGAGGATGATAGGCCATGATATGGATTGCTAATATGCTAAGCTATGCTATGCTATGATTCTAAAGGCTATGGATGTTGGAAGGCTGATTAACTATAGTTTTCTTGTATGCAAGCTTCTTTCTTTTTTAAAGACCCGACAGTCCCTTTTATAGCTTTTTACAGGAAAGAGCCCGGCTATCAATGGCTATGAGATTGTTTGGTAATTTTTAATGGTGAAAGATTGAGAGGTTGAGAGGAAGATGGAAGATGTTGGGAGGTTGGAGAGAAGAATGGAGGTTTGTCTTCAACCCACGGAAAAAACTTTGCTCAGAAATAGAGAAATTTGTTAATTTTCTGTTTTGAAGTTATTTCACGGTTGTTGTAGATAATCCAAATTAAATAAATAAATTTATTTAATTTTATGTGAGTTTGAGGATTTAAAACATTTTTGAAATATTTGATTTTAGGACTATAGAAGACTCAATTAAATGTTTGGAATATTTAATTGCGAATAGACTTTAGAAGAATTAATCAAATATTTGGAATATTTAATTGTGAATGGAATTTAGAAGATTTTTAGAAGAGAAGAATATTTAATCTTTATTTGAATAAAATATTCAAGCCAAGATTATATGATAATTAATATAAATAAATCATAATGTTTATTTAATTAATTAAAAATGGATAAAAAAGTGATTAAATAAACTTATTTATTTAATCGAAATGAAAGAATGAACAATATAAATAAATTATTTAGATTTATTTATATGTGATTAATTAGAGATTTAATTAAATATTAAAATATTTAATTAATTACCGGACTTATTGATGTGACCATTTTTAGGTGTATACATTTTCCCTCTTTAGTGATGTGTTTCGCATTGCTTCAAAAAGGCCTGAAAATTGCCCCAGTTGTTGATTGTCAAATGTTGATAGGTATATGCCCCCTCAGACGATGAATCAATAATGTTTTGATTTTTGTGAAATTTTTTGAATTTTTAGATTTGTTGGAATTTTTTGATTTTTATGATTTTTAAGATGTTGATTCATCATTTGAAAATTATGATGTGAAGAAATTTAAGTGAAAAGATGTGTTGACATGAAAAGATGTGAGATGAAAAATTGATGATCAAAATTTCCCTTGCAATGATAGAATGTGATAAAATGCCCCAATTTTTCCTTTAAATAGGTTAAAAATGTCATTTTCCATGTCATTTTCCTATTTTAACCTAGTAAAAATTGTAATTTTTGATCTCTAGAGTGAGAAAAATGGCACTTCCTACCCACCAACATTGTTTAGAGCGCATTCGACAACATCAGCAGCCGACACACTATGGACCCACAGTATGTACCCCGTTAAACTTTTAGTGTTTTAAAAATTTTCTGTTTAGGGCACATTTCCCAACCTTTTTGTATCTTCATGCATTCTTTTAGTGCCCTTTAGTGTTTTTGTAGGACCCATTATGTTTTCCATAGTGCCCATTAAAGTTTTTGTAGTGCCCATGATGAGTTTTGTAGCGCCGTTGATTCTTAGCACCCATTATGATTTTTGTAGCGCCCATGATAATTTTTGTAGCACTCTTGATTTGATGATGTTTTGTGTGATAAATTTGTTCCCAAGGTTGATGGAAAACAAATAGTAGCTGATATACTTGCTTTCAAGTTAATGAAAAACAAATACTCGTTTGATAAGTTTGCTTCCAAGGTTGTTAAAAACAAACAGGATTTTGATAAATTTGCTTTCCATGATGATGAAAACAAATAGTTTGATAAGTTTGCTTCTAAAGTTGTTAAAAACAAACAATATTTTGATAAATTTGCTTTCCATGATGATGAAAAAAAATAGGTTGATAAGTTTGCTTCTAAAGTTGTTAAAAATAAATAGGATTTTGGTAAACGTGCTTTCAGATTTGATTAATTTGTCATAATGATTTGATATTGATTTTTCTTTGACTTGATGATTCTTCCTATTCAACAGGAGAGATTGAGTGTCTTGTAGTTACGGGAGAAATTCACGAAGACATGGAGATTGATTCCGTAGCTTGTATAGGTGGATAGAGATGTGATTGAGGCATGCAGACTAACCTTGTTACTTGACATGCCTAAGGTGTGTCTCAACAAAGCCTTATTAACAACACTTGCAAAGAGGTGGCACAGCGACATGAACACCTTTCATTTACCGATAGGAGAGATTCCCATGACTCTTGAGGATGTATATCACATCTTGTGGATTCTAGTGATGGGTGAGATAGTGATATTTGACGGTCAGGAGGCGGGAGGCATTGATGCTTTGAGACGGACATTTAGAGATGATCATATTGCAGGATATTATAACTCATGGGTGGAGATGATAGATTCGTATGCGCCTTTACCCTCTATACTTGCAGGCTTCATTAGAGGTGTTATGTGCCCCGACCATAGGTCGAAGGGCATTGCAATCAGGTGGGGTCATGTACTTGAGAGTATGGTGATGTAGGGTACACAATATGCTTGGAGATTGTGCATTCTTGCACATTTATACGATGAGCCACACCATGTTGTGTACGGTGGAGGCCAGAGTTTAGTTGTTGGTTGTTCACTTTTATAGATATGGGCATGGGAGCATTTTTCTGTTATGCGACCATTGACTCGTGGACAATGGCCTGTCAGTTGACCGTACAGATTTAGATATACCGATGTCATTACTCAGCCAAGGCTGGGAAAACTGGATCATTGGCAGCGTCTTCTGGATGATATCGATACAGTATGCTGGCAGCCCTATGTAGATTGTGAGGCATGGCCAAAGGATGCTAGGGAGATGCCCTATGTCTTTATTTCCAGATATTTGATTGGTCGTACTCCTAGGATTATTGAGAGGTTTCTTCTTGGTTGGGTGTGGTGATAGTATGGTCGGCCTCAAGGTATCCCACAGGGTTCATCTATTTATGCACATCAACAACAGGAGCTTATAGTGTGGGGTATGTAGATTTCATATGATGCAGCAGTGGCAGAGTTCACCGGTTTGGGAGTACAGATGTGGGAGTATAGAGCTAATATTCTTGATGGGGGGATGACTTCAGAGTATGGTCAGTATGTGTTGGAGCATCCTGCACCATGATTATTCGATCCCAATGAGCCTACCGCTCTAGTTGCAGAGAAGAGACCACATATAGGAGGACATAGACAACAGCGAGAGGCAGCTTTAGAGGGTGATGACTATGAGGAGGATGATGATGATGAGTCAGATGGGGATGGAGATAGCAGTGATGAGGAGAGTGAGGGTGATAGTGGTGAAGGAGGTGGCAAAGGTGGCAGGGGTAGTGGCAGAGGTATTGGCAGAGGTAGTGGCAGAGGTGGACTACGGATGAGACATTTAGCTCCATCATCTTTAGTAGATACAGTGGTGTCAAGTCAGATAAGTACCTTGCAGAGTAGAGTGCAGAGCTTACAAGGTTAGTTAGCACAGGCACAGGCCTTGGTTACACAACTACAAGGATAGTTGACAATAGTGATGATTGAGAGAGATATAGCTAGACAACAGGGTGAGGAGGCCATGGCCTTAGCTGACAGTTTGCAAAGAGCGGCATTAGGTGGTATGGTGAGAGAGCTGACTAGAGCCATCTGAGAGGAAGAGTTCTATAGGATCAAATACCATGATGCAATGCCACCCGAGCAGAGAGTGAGTTATATAGAGTCTTGGTCTACACATAGTTGCTCTCTAGCTACCAACAGGGGTGTATCACAACAATTACCTCCAGGAGGGTCATCAGGGGCAGGTGGAGTAGGTCTATTAGGTGTAGGTGGGATAGGTTCCAGACTAGCACCATCAGAGGATAGCACTTTGTAGTGCATTTTGCATGATGTCTTATGGATACTTTGTTGAGATGTTTGTATACACATTGCTATGATCCCATTTTGGATGTTGTTATGTCATGCATAGTTGACATCTTTTGTACATTTGACATTCATATTTGAGATATATGATATGCAGTGATGATTTGTTTATGTGATGAGTATGTCTACCTTTATTATGTGATGGGTATCTATTTTATCTATGCATGATGCTTATGATATGATTTATGATGTGATGTATGATGTATGAAAACAAACGAAATGATATGAAAAATGTAAATGCAATGAAAATGATGTATACTTTGTTATTATTTGTTTTATGATTTTCCAATGCAGATATGTTATGAAAAATGTATGTGATGATGTTTTACGTGATGATTTCACGATGTTAATGCTCATGATTTATATATATGCATGATTTTTAGATATGAAAATGAAAGTGCAGTGTTATGATATGATTGCAATCTATTGATGGATGATTTTATGAATATGAATGTGAAATGATGGATGGTACAAATTTATGAATGCCATGAATGTTTTGTTTATGAATGTCAAAATGTACTCAGTCATTTATTGGAAAGATATGAAACTTTGATACTTTGCCAGCTTTTGGAAAAACCTATAGATGTAAAATGCAGATTCTAAAATGAATGTAATCTATACTAACCATACAGAGTATCTATACAATATTGCCATTCTGAGAGCTTATTTGTGCTTTTTGTGTCATCATAGAGCATTACAATGTTGAAAGTTAATACAAGCATCAAAGGGTATGTTAGCACTAGTGATGACCTGAGTATTGCTTTCATAATTTTTGATATAGCAAGATAATACAAGCATCTAGGTATAATTGAACGAGATGACTTGAGTATTTCTTGCACATAAATAGACAAGAGTTAACCTGTTTCCCATGCAAATTCCAAAATGTCATCAATGATACTTAGTAGAACATGTCTCGCGACCAATTTGCATAGTACTAATGATTTCCTCACAAACAATAGACAAAGAAAAATCATACTCCTTCCTTGCTTTTCTAGTTCAATACATCATCAAATTGCTCTAGAGATATGATAGAAAATCAACCAACAATTCAAATTTTTCCTAAAGTATTCCAAACACTATTCAGATTAATATCATCCAACTTGGTTATCAACATCAATGTTTGTGTTTTGATTAACATTTTTTTGACCATGTTGTTTGATGTCATTGGAATTGAGTGATTTTTTTGGTGTTGTGGTTGATTTGATGCGTCAATATATGTTGTGTTTTGTCAAACTGTTATTTGTCCGTTTGTGATGTTCTAAAAGCTCATTGCCCCTCTCTTGTTTATTCTGTGTCTCTGCCCCCAGTGTAAGCACAATCTGAATAGTATGGATATGTACAAATTTCATCAAGCCATGATGAAACACAAGGATTCCTATTGCATTCAATATGGATATGATAGATATGTACAAATGATAGATATGGATAGATGATGTCGTAAAGTGAATGCAAGACATAAGCTAATAGATAGAGGAGCCCATTTTGATCACAAGCAGTGCCTGTTTGCCAGGTTTTCACCACTTGTTTTTATTGCACTTTTTTACATCATGTGAATTTCTTCAGGACCTTTTCTGATTTTTATGTATTTTTGAGGACTTTTTTAGATTTTTACATGTATTTTCAGGACTTTTTTAGATTTTTTTTTGTATTTTTTCAGGACTTTTTAAGATTTTTTATGTATTTTTTCTGGACTTTTTCTAATTTTTTTTATATGATTCAGACATAGAACTTCTTCAAATGAATGCTGTTGATTGGCTCTTCAAACAGGTCCCCTTCTAACGTAGATAACTGATATGCTCCAGAACCGTATGCTGCAATGATGACAAATGGACCAAGCTAATTTGGTTCAAATTTTCCTTTCTTTTCTCTGTCTTGTTGATTGCATGGATTTTCTTTTAAGACTAAGTCACCTACTTGAAATGTTTGTGGTTTAACTCTGTGATTGTAGCTACGAGACATAACTTGTTGATAACCCTTCAAATGATCAGCTACATGTTGATGTCTTTCATCTAACAATTCTAGCTCTTGCAGATGAGATACTCGGTAGTCTTCATCATTTATCAATCCTTTCAGTGAGACCCTAAGCGAAGGTATTTCAAGCTCTAATGGTAAGATCACTTCTACTCCATATACCAAGGCATATGGGGTAGCTCCTGTTGGTGTGCGAATGCTGGTTTTGTATACCCACAAAGCTGGATTTAACTGGACATGCCAATCATGACTGACATCATTTATTGTCTTCTTCAAGATCTTCAAGATTGTTTTGTTTGAAGCTTCTTCTTGACCATTTCCTTATGGATAGTAAGGTGTAGAGAACCTGTGTTGGATGTGAAATCTTTCACAAAGTTCATGAACATCCTGATTCTTGAAAGGCCTCCCATTATCAGTGATGATAGAATTAGGAATTCCATATCCACAGATGATATAATTTAGGATAAATGAAGAGATTTGTTTACTAGTCACGGTCGTCAAAGGAACATCTTTGATCCATTTTGTAAAATATTTTGTAGCCATGATGATGAATTTATGCCCATTTGATGATGAAGGATGAATTTTTCCAACAAGATCTAGTCCCCACTGAGAAAAAGGCCATGTTGGAGTGAAAGGCTGCAATTCCTATGCAGGTACATGAATAAGATTCCCATGGATCTAGCATTTAGAACACTTCTTGACAAAAGTAAAAGATTATCTCTCAATGGTTGGCCAATAATATACCATTCTAACAAGTTTCTTGGCTAAGGTTAAACCACTTGAATGATTTCCACAAATACCGCCATGAACCTCTTGTAAGGATTTTTTAGATTCATCACATTCAAGACATTGAAGGAGTGTACCATCAAGACCATGTCGGTAAAGGATATTGGCAATCAAGGTATAGCAGGATGATTGGCGTATGAAATACCTTTTTTGGTTTTAGGATAAGTCTAGAGGTAAGATGTTATTTTTCAGATAGGTATAAATCTTACCATATAAAGGTGAATTAGAACCGGTTAAATGACATATGACTTGGGTCTCAGGATTATCATAGGCAGGAGAAAACAATTGTTCCACCAAGAATTCGTACCATTTTTTATTTTCTGGTAATTGTAACAAGGAAGCAATTGTAGCCATTGCATCCACAACTTTATTATCAATCCTTGGGATTTGTGAAAATTTGATTGCCACAAAATACTTTTTATAATCATCCACCATGTTCTTGTAAGGTAGCAACTTATCATCTTTAGTTTGATAATCATCATTGATTTGATTAATGAAAAGTTGTGAATCACCATAGACTTGCAGCTCTGTAATCTTCCATTCCAATGATATCTTCATCTCAGTGAGCAATGCTTCATATTCAACTATGTTATTTGTGCAGAGAAACATCAACCGATATGATTTTGGAATGGTATGTCCTTTAGGTGTGACAAAAAGAATCCCTACCCCTGATCCATGTTGTGTGTAAGATCCATCAAAGTACAATGTCCATGATTTCTTAATTGTTGTTGTGAAGACATTTGCATTAGAAAATTCAATGTGCATTGGGTTTTCTTCTTGTAAAGGTGCTTCGGTCAGCTGATCTGCGATGACCTGTCCTTTTATAGCTCTTCGATCTACATAGTGAATGTCAAACTCACTTAAGATCATAACCCATTTTGCAAGTCATCCTGTTAAAGTAGCTTTGCTGAAGAGGTATTTTAGTGGATCAATTTTGGTTATCAGCTTAACTGTATGAGCCAACATATAGTGTCACAATTTTTAGGAAGCAAACACTACTGCTAGGCAAGATTTTTCAATGAAAGTGTAGTTTAGTTCATGACTTGTTAAAGTTCTACTAATATATTATATGGCCCTTTCTTTTCCTGTAGAATCCTCTTGTGCTAGTAATGCTCCCAAAGATACTTCTATTACTGAAGTATGACCGACTTTCTTAGAATTGGTGGAATTAGAACTAGTGGATTTATGAGATATTACTTGATCTGATTAAATGTTGCTTCACACTTTTCCTCCCATTTGAATGGGACATTTTTATGCAATAGATGTGTAAATGGTAAGCTTTTGTCTACTAGTTGAGCTATAAATCTCCTGATGGATTGTACTCATCCTTGCAGTGATCGAAGCTGACTAATATTTCATGGTGGCGGCATGTCCATTATAGCTTGTACTTTTTCTGGATCAACCTCTATGCCCTTTTTTGAAACAATGTATCCTAGGAGTTTTCCAGATTTAACGCCGAAGACACATTTCTTTGGATTGAGATGAATATTAAACTTCTCCATTCTGATAAAGATCTTTGACAAGATTTCTAGATGTCCTTCTCTTGTGTTAGATTTGGCCAATAAGTCATCCACATAGTCTTCCATGAGAGTGTGCATCATGTCATGGAAAATGGTGGTCATTGCTCTTTGATAAGTCACTCCTACATTTTTAAGCCCAAATGGCATGACATTCCAACAATAGGTACCCCAAGGGCACGTGAACGTTGTTTTATCTTGATCCTCTAGTGCAATCTTTATCTAGTTGTATCTTGAAAATCCATCCATTAATGAATACATTTCATGGCTAGCAGTTAAATCAACAATCATATCTATGGTTGGCAAAGGGAAGTCATCTTTGGGACATGCTTTGTTCAAATCTTTGAAATCTGTACAAATTATAATCCTTCTGTCTGGCTTTGAAATAGATACGATATTGGAGATCCATTATGCATAGTCAATAGACTGAATGAATCCAACATCTAAATGCTTCTTTAACTCTTCTTTAACCAATAATGTAACATGTGGATGGATTTTTCTAAGTTTTTACTTCATAGGTTTTACCCCTGTGTTTATTGATAGATGATGCATTATCAGATTAGGATCTAACCCTGGCATATCAACATATGAACAAGTGAAATTGATTTGATTCTCCTTCAAGAACTCTATGAATTTTAGTACTTCTTCCACTGTTAATGACACTGCAAGTTGCAAGATTTTTGGCTGCTCTATTGTACCTATGTTGATTGATTTTGTTGGCTCAATCAAAACAGAAGATCTTTCTTGATAATGTTTTGGAAGAGTGTCAAGTTTCCCATCCTTCAGTGCCTCAAAAAGGTTTTCACCATTGGATTCGCTCTTTATTTTTCTCTTGTTGTGATCTACCACTGCCGTTTTTCAGTTTTCACCAATAGATCCATCTTTTATTTCATTTATTTTGTAGCTAGGATACTTGACACCCTCCCTATCAAAATCTTGATTATGAGATTCTTCGATGGAACACTTGTTTTCTTGATTAGATGAACAAAGGAAATTTACAATATCCTCGTCATCATGGAATGTAGGGATATGGATAGGTGCATCGTTGTCCCAATCAATAAGTTTTGGATAGACTAAAGGTATGGGATCATTAGTTTGGGTAAGGTCTTGAGCTGTCAAAGTCATGATACAGTTGTCATTTTAATGATGGACAAGGTCTATGATGGTATTCTCTTGTTGATTATCAATCTCATTAAAATTTGAATCATCCTCACTTGAGTTATGATCTCTTTTTAAAACATAATCAAGTGGAGGCCTTGAGCCCTCCCCTTGTAAGAATGTGGGTGCGAATTTGTGTATGACATCCGCCCTTTTCTTTGTTAAGAATGTATCTTCAGAGACATCATCCCATTCGTATTCATTGGAATCAGTGTTTGAACTGTTCTGCAATTGGAAAACTGATCCATAAAATTTTTGTAGAGTGACATCTTCATGGGGTTTATCTGAAATTGATTCTCCTTCATGAGTTTGTTGTGCTTGCTGTGAAGTTTACTCTTTTGTATTCTTACCATATCCAAGTCCTGTTTTATCTTTTGGATACATTGAAATAGGTTGAATTGGCTCAATGATTCCTTCTTTTCTTTTTCCTATAGGACCATTTCCTTCATAGCCCATTCTTTGCATGATGGTATACCCTTTGCCATATTGTTTGGTGGGTAACTTGATGTGCAAGAGAGATTCATCTTCATCTTTGTATAGCCAACTTAGGATGTCCCTATCTTTAGCTTCTTCCTCGGTAGTGTTAGCTTTAATGAATTGTCCATCAAACTTTGTGATTGGCACAAAAGCTTGGGATGTAGAGGCTATTGCGATCTTTTGATTTGATATGGTTGGCTGACCATGTGACCTCGAGAGAAAGAGGTAAGCTAGAAAGGGATAGCAAATATTCGCCTACTCCTTTGTCTTTTAAATGTAGCTTGGTGTCAAAATTCTTTGTCAATTCTTGCAATTGGCCTTGTAAATTGGAAGAAGAAGTAGTAAGAGCCTCCCTACTGTGTGGCACAAAGGCATCTTGAGTTGCTTAGAGATTTGAACAAGTTTGGGTACTATTGTAATCGGCTTGTATAGTTATTTCTTGTCCCCCATACAGAAACTTGAAGCATTGATGGTACGTTGATGGTACTGCCTACATATCATGAATCCATGGATGACCCAAAATTATGTTATAGGAAAGATCACAATCGAGAACCTGACAAAAGGTATTTTCACAACAGGTCCCACTCTGATAGGTAGCATTATTAGTCCTTTAGAACCTCTTTCTTCATCATCATATGCTTTGATAGTTATTTTCCCTCGTGGATCAACGAAATTTTCTAATATTCCTAAGTCATGTATTAGCTTTAAGGTACAAATGTTTAAACCGGCTCCTCCATCTATCAAGACATGTCTGATTCGGTGTTTATGGATCATGACTTCAAGATAAAGCGATGAATTATGTAGATGTGTCATGGAGGAATCATCTTTTTCAGAGAATGAAAGACAAGTGGGGGAAGACAAATGTCCCACCATGGCTTGAAATTTGTGTAAATCCAAATCAGTGTCAATGGTTGTTTTTACAAGAGCTTCTAAAATATTCTTGTGTACGGGGGATATTTTGAGAAGTTCAAGGATGGAAATTTGAGCTGATGTTTTTCTCAATTGATCAACTAGATTATAATGACTTGGAGAAGGAATAGCTGCCTTAGATGAACTTCCTTTTAAGAAAACTTTTGCTTGTCCTCTCGTAGTCACATTAACTTGTTGATATTCTTGTTTTTCCTTGATTTTGATAACATTAATATGTTGATCATCTGCATAGATGTGGTGGATTATGTTGTTTTCAACATTATTTATACTTTTCACTTTGGTATCTAATGTTTCCCCCTTTTGATAGTTTGGTAAAGGATCTTTGAATGCTTGATGATCATCATTGGTATGATGTCCTTCAATTGTGATGGTACCATTGTCAATTAAATCTTGTATTAGATTTCACAAGGCTTGATAGTTATTTGTTCTATGACCTTTACATCAATGATAATTGCAATAATATGAGTCATTCCATGATGGTGGTTTGACTCATGGCTCATAATCTCTTTGTGGTGGTAAGGTGATAACCTTACTATCAAGAAGCTCCTTGAGAGCAGACTCAAGAGATTGACCCAAAGTGGTAAAATTCCTTTGATTTGAAAAGAATGGAGGTCTTGGTAGATTTGATGTTTGGGTATTGCCAAGATTGTTATTGAAATTACCACGATTATCCTTGTTGTTTTGATTGTTCATGCTTTCTTGATTGGAGTTTTGTCCTTGTTGATTGTTGTTTCCTTGTTGGTTGGTATTTCCTTGTTGGTTGTTTCGTGGAGCACTTGATAGGTTGAAGATAGATGGTCTTGTTTGTAGATTATTTGCATCCACTATACCATCATTGACGACATTTTTATTTCTGTTCCAAAACCTTGTTTTATCATTATTGTTATGGTTATATGAACTTGGATTATCAAGTTTTATCACTCCTCTTTTGACCAAGGCCCCTTCAATGGTAATTGCATTTTCAATCAATTTTTCAAAGTTATGAGGACAATGAAGATTAATCCTATAACTTAATTCTTGATCTAGGATATTTATGAAGATATCCATCTTTTCTTTTTCAGGAATAGGATGAGAATATTGTGCAAAAAATCTTCTCCATCTTTGCAAAAATGTAGTGAAAGATTCCCCTACTTTTTGTTTCACTTTACAAAGATCAAGTATGGTTATCTGGTGTTGGATGTTGTAGGCGTATTGTGATATAAACTGACTTATTAAGTCCTCAAAGGTTTTGATGGGGGGAGTGATCTTGGAAAGCCACTCCATGGATTTTCCACCCAAATTTCGTGGAAACAATCACATTAAGTAGGTATCTTCATAAGTGAATTCTAGACTCATATTTCAAAAATCCTGCACATGTTCAATAGGGTCAGTTTTCCCATTATACCTATCAAATTTAGGGATTCCACAATGTTTTGGAAAAGGGATCATTTGAAGACTCCTATCAAATGGATAAGGAGATATGTCATCCAAAACATACTTCTTTGTTGCACCCCCTTGCATTTCCTTTATTTTCCCTTGTAATTCTTTTATCTGTTGAGTAAGGGAACTAAAGTCAGTAGGAGGAGTTTCAGGATTCTCTTTAATCCCTTATATATCAAAATTGGAGGGTATCTTAGCTCCTTGATTAGCTAATGAAAGAAAATATCTTTCTTTGTTTTGTTCTAAAATCCTTTCCATAAGAGTATGGAATTAGGGATCCTGCTCTGCTTCTTGAAGCTTTTCTTCTGTTAACTCTTCAGTATGAAATGGATTCTCTTCTTTTTCACTATTATCACCCATTCTGCTTGTGGTACTTTCTCTTTCATCTTTTTCTATGTGCTTTCAAGATCTTGTGACAAGCAGGGCATAAGCTTTAAATTCTACTAACTTTGATCAAAAGAGTAAAATAGTGCAATTTTTGATGGATATGAAAGTCGGATGGGAATGAAGATTCTATGACTTTAAAGACTTCTAGTCTTTGGCTCATGTTCTTCCCTATTTGAAAGGATGAAAATCTGTTGGTGGGAATTTATGCAAAATATCAAGAAAGGTGATTTTGCACTTTATGAAGTTTGATCATTAGCCATTAAAAGATGGATTTGTGAGAAATGCCTAATGTGATTGAGTTCTCTATTGCAGAAATTGATTCAGACGAGTAGAATATTCAATTGCAGGTTGGGGAATATAAGAAGAATGAATACGCTGACTTTGGTTGTACCTTTGAGAAAGGGATCTTATTTGAAAGAAAGCTCGTGAGTATAATGGTTCTACAACATAATCATCAGTGAAACCTCTAACACAGTCATGATATCAATGGATAAAGGTTCTATGTTTAAGTAAAACCTTATGACTTTGGTACAAGAATCGTCTTTTCTTCAATAGTTTCTTGTAGCTAAGTGGTTTCTTTGGATTTTTGATTCATTTGAGAATGGATTTCTTAACAAAGGTTGTGGATTTACAATCTCTTAACATGAGAGTAATCAATGTAATTGTGAGTTTTGGATGATCTTTACTGAATTAATGTTTCGAGGACACATCAAGCAAGTTATAGAATAGTTGTTTTTTAAGTCCTATACTAAACATTAAGTGTATGATCAAAATGTTTTTCAAAAATTGTTTTCACAAGTTTTACACATGACCGATAGTTCAAGAAAACTCACTCTTAGTACTTAGGTAGGTCACCATAATTATCAACAACCCACATCTTAGAACTGTGTCGACTCACACAGCCGTGTCACCCCCAAAGGGGCGCCCATGTTTTTGTATTTTCTAGGTGTGTACTTAGAGTGACGGAAGTGGATACTGGATCCCCTGAGCAAATGGTCCTTGGTAGTTATATGGTGAGTATCTTGGGGGTAGATTCTTCCCTCCCCTGCATTGTGATTATTATGATGTTCAGAAACTGACTTCAGCTAGATACTACACTAAGTTCGTAGTAAGGGTTTCCGTTTGGTGTGGCAATAATAAACTCCCTCAGGAGACCTCCCAACCTTTAGAACAAAGGCTTTGGGGATGGTTATCTTGCACACTACTAGAAAAAAAAAGGTTTCCCCAGATTTGTGGCAATAATAAACTCCATCAGGAGACCTCCCAACCTTTAGAACAAAGGCTTTGGGGATGGTTATCTTGCAAACTACCGGCAAAAAAAAGGTTTCCCCAGATTTTCTTTAAATTTTATAGTGGGGCAGAATAGCCTGGCTTTGGCTTGAACCCACTTGAGTCGTTCCTCTTGGGTGAGTACTTTTTCCCACAAGAGTAGGCTCTCTAAAGGATGTAATTAAAATAGTAAATTTGCATGAAATTGAAAAGGCAAGTCTGGTATTTTGATCACCCAGTTCAGGGGAGAGCATAGACCTATTGCCACAAACAAAGAAAACAAATGTTCTTTTTTCTAAAACCCGAATCACAATGATCTAATCTAAGTGAAGATATTGCTTCACAAAAAAAAATTGTTTAGTTTTAATTGCAAGATCATTGTGTGGTCACTATCCTAGATTGATTCATTTTTTAATTAAGTGACTATCCTAGGATTAGTTCATCATTTTTTAAAGCTCTTACTGGTCGTGGTCACGTCAGATCCAGTCAAATCCTACTTAAGTTATAGATTGCAGTTGTAGACTTACAAATTCTATGCTTAAATGAAAAATGCGCTAAAATAGACATCAAGAGCACTAAAACAGAAATGCTCTATGAAAACAGTAAAGAGCGCTATAGAATTAGTAAATAGCACTACAGGATCATTAAAGGGCACTGTAGGATCAGTAATGGGAACTGTAGGATTAGTAATGGGCACTACAGGATCAGTAAAGAGCATTGTAGGATCCTTAAAGGGTTCCATAATAGAGTTAAAGAGCACTAAACTAGGTGTGAACTACACTAAAGCATGTTTAATCCACTAATACGATCTTCCAGCAGTAACTTGTTAGATAAATTTGTGAAAAGATGTTAAAATTGGGGCAAGAGCCCCACATTGGGCGCCAAAAATGTGTGTGGGAAATGTTAGTATCAAAATAAGATAACAAAAACACACCAATGCAACATTAAACTAAAGAAAGCTAAATAAAATGAAATGAAAGAAATCAAATAGAGCTTCTTCATAATCATTCCATTATCCTCTATCTCCAGTGATTTGCTTGAAGCTAATGCTCTCAGATTGTGTAAGCAAAGCTTCTTAGAATGGCAATCTGCAGAATGAGTATGTAAAGGGAGAGTACTTCTCTATCCTATATGTTGGTGGAGTGAAATGTTGGTATATGGATATGCACAGGGACTATGGATTATGGATGCTATTGAAGCTATTATATGAGGATGATAGGCCATGATATGGATTGCTAATATGCTAAGCTATGCTATGCTATGATTCTAAAGGCTATGGATGTTGGAAGGCCGATTGACTATAGTTTTCCTGTATGCAAGCTTCTTTCTTTTTTAAAGACCTGACAGTCCCTTTTATAGCTTTTTACAGGCAAGAGCCTGGCTAACAAAGATCAATGGCTATGAGATTGTCTAGTAATTTTGAATGGTGAAAGATTGAGAGGTTGAGAGGAAGATGGAAGATGTTGGGAGGTTGGAGAGAAGAATGGAGGTTTGTCTTCAACCCACAGGAACAACTTTGCTCAGAAACAAAGAAATTTGTTAATTTTTCTATTCTGAAGTTATTTCACAATTGTTGATAATCCAAATTAAATAAAGAAATTTATTTAATTTTATGTGAGTTTGAGGATCAAAATAATAGACTTTAGAAGAATTAATTAAATATTTGGAATATTTAATTGTAAATGGAATTTAGAGGATTTTTAGAAGAGAAGAATATTTAATATTTATTTGAATAAAGTATTCAAGCCAAGATTTATGATAATTAATATAAATAAATCATAATGTTTATTTAATTAATTAAGAAATGGATAAAAAAGTGATTAAATAAACTTATTTATTTAATCAAAATGAAAGAATGAACAATATAAATAAATTATTTAGATTTATTTATATGCAGATTGAATTCAAAGATTTAATTAAATATTAAAAATATTTAATTAATTACCAGACTATTGTGATGTGACCATTTTTAGGTGTATACACCTTGATTGATGAAAGAGCCCAAAGAGCCTTTCTCCATGGTATCCAAGTACACATAGCAGCGGTCTTCTCTTATACGGTTGGACATGATTTAAAGAACTTAGCTAGGAATTATTCATTTAACCCAAGGTTTTCTCATAATGCCATCATTGGAAAAGTATCATCAA
>VDFB02156883.1:5480-21215 GCA_007258455.2 Sequoia sempervirens
AAAATCAAGTGGATATCAATCAATCTCCAAAGCAAAATTAAAAGATCTCTTCAAAATTCACGTTTCAAGCATGCTTTCCCTAGTAGCATTGGCAACTTGGTTTCAGGTCTTTTTCATCAATATTTTCCAAAACACCTGACAAAATCATAGATGATTAAGATACCCATTTTCAAGTTACATAACATATGTAAACCCCAACATCAACTCTTTTGGACCAACATGGAGATCCAATACACCATCCCCATAAAAGGCTTCCCAATTAGCCCAATTTTGCAAAGGAAGTACCCTTTAGATGTTAGGTACCCATTCAAACACCCCAAAAAATCTTGTATAATGATGCAAAACTACAAATTCTCAAGTTAGATTACAACTCCAAGGCCTTTAGCCTGCTGCCCTAAGAAACCCTCCAAAACAAGCAAAAACATAAGGGTTTTAAAGGAATCTGCCTCTCCCAAACTTTCTAGATCAATCCATTGCTCCAAACATGTCACAAAACATCTGCAAAAACTCAAATGACCCTCACAAGGCCTCCACATTCCTTATTTTTCCAAATCACCAACATGGTTGCTCATTTTTGCATAAAAAATTGACTCTACCTAGCCTAGGGCATCACTCCACCGTCCAATTTCTTGCTCTACCAGAATCCTAAATTCATTGGAAACCTAACCTAACATGATACACACCAATCCACCAAGTTACAGTTCCAAAACAGTGGGTGGATTGGTGGAAATCATTACATTTTGGGTCTTCAAACCCTCACACAGTCAAAACAGGGCAGACTTGAAGAAATGAATGAAACTCTCTTCTAATGTGGAATCAAGACACCAAACTAGATTAAAATGAAGATGAAAAATATATGAAGAAAATCAAACCGAACTAACTACTAGCATCACCTTACGTTTTGTACCTGCAGGACGATGCAACCACAAATAAATTCAAAAATATAGAGAAAAGAGCAGTTTGAGCATATGAAATGATGGAATAACTTCTTCAATTTGATCAACACCCTTACAATTCCATGGGAGATCCTTTTGTATTGATCCTATCTCACAACTATCTCCCAACCATGTTGAACCACTTTTCTAAGACTAATAACGCATTTCATTTGCAAATTTGCAAGTTGACAACTTTTAATGTCAACATTTACAATGTTTAAGTAACATTTTGAATTTTCTCCCTAAATGATCTCCCAAGCACTCAAGTTCTTTAAAAATGGTCTTGTTAGACCTTATTCATCCTCTAATAATACCTTAGACACAAAAACAATGGAAAACCTTTCATTTACCCTTCTTGACAAGGATTCACAACTTTTACATTTTCCTTAATTTAACATACTTGGCAACTTCCTCATTGCTTATTGATTAAAAGACATTTCAAATCAAACTATTGAACCTTCAAGACTCAATTTTTTCACCATAGGGTGTAGGTGCACCTGCACCATACATCCCCCCATAGAAAAGACTCTTGTCCCAAGATTTGTAGTGTGCTCCATGCATCTTTAGCCTTGTTGTCAGCTTCCTCCTTATCCCTGGATCAAAACCTAATGCCATCTCATTCCTTAGACCTACAAACAAACAATCATTAACCATACCTTTACCTGTCACCATCTTTGTCTCATTTACACACTTGTATCTCCCTACCACACCTTGCATACCCTACCTTTCCCTCTTTGTGTTCAGACTTCTTTTGCTTTGTTCATTTTGTTCTTTCCTCACTATCCTCAAACCTTCAACATTGTCAATATCATGTACCTCAATCCTAACAACTGCCACCTTACCTCTGTTAGACTTAGCAACAACTGTACTAGTGCATTTAGGCTCTGTCAAACCTGCACTTTAAATGACAACAACTTTACCGGACCTTTGTGCCTTCATTCACCATCCAACTTTCAACCCTCACCAGACTGCTGTTTCTTATTAGTCAACTTCTACTCCTTTGTTGTCAGCAACTATGGGGCTTTCAACAAACCCTACAAACACTCCTTCACTATTTTCTTGCCAATCCAAAGGCTTTCCACCTTCATACTACCTTATATCAGTTTGAGACACCTTGCCATTCCTAGTCTTCTACCCTACAAAGGCATGATGCTTTCTATCTACTTGCAAACCACACTTACCCTTCTCACCCACTGTCCTAGCATTACTCATTTGCTCTTCACCTGCTGCTCTAACATTAGTATCCTGCTCCAAACCAGCAAACATTTTTTTTCACTATCCTCAAGCCTTAAAGGTTCCTTTTTTCCAAAATTCACCACCTTAGACTTACCTTTATACTTCTCTTTTCCCTACAAAGGAGTTAGTTTGAAACTCTAATTCTCCTTCTTGATGGTGTAGGTGTTCTCCCTACCATCATACATATACCTTCTATCAAATTTCCACGGTCTTCCCAATAGCAAATGGCAATAGTCCATAGGTAGCACATCACATAAAACGCTGTCCTTGTACTCCCCAATCTAAAAATCTACATATGCTTGTTCATTCACTACTAGAGTTTGACTATCATTTACCTAAGAGACTTTGTATGGTGCTACATGAGGTATCTTTTCTAGATTCAAATTATCTACCATCTCCCTAGATACCATATTATCCTAAGAACTAAAATCAATAACAACTTGACACACTTTGCCTTTGCATTTGCATGAGGTTCTAAAGAGACTCCTTTGGATCATGTCTTCCTCCTTAGGTGTCTGCAATAAAGTTCTTCTTATCATAAGCACTTCTCCCTCCTCTAGATCAATAGGGTGACTCGGACTTTCACATTCTTCCTCTTGGATCAATTGTGTTCTTCTCTCACTCCTATCACCACTTGATGATGAACTTTGATTTTGAGGACAGTTGAATGATGGGCGTCCAAATGCATTGCACCTATAACATCTACCTGTAAACTCACTATAATCTCTCCTTTGTCTAAAGTTTGTCATTCCACCTCTCCATCCTCCTCTTGGTTCAGGAGCTTGTTCCTTGTTCTTCTCAACATCTTCATGGTCTTCCTTAGGCTGCCTTGATGTTGAAGTTGTACCTCTACCCCTAGAAGTACTACCGCTTCCTCTTGTTGCCTTATCTTGTCTCCTCTTGAGTTTTTCTTCTGCCCTCATTGCCATTTGAAAGCATTGTTCAACTGATTTTGGTGCCAAAAATTTGATTTCATCTTGAATGTTATACTTGAGACCATTAAAATATCTAGCTACCATTTCTTCCTCATCTTCTTCATGCTTAGTTCTTATGCTTAGCTTATAAAATTCTTCAGTATATGATTGAACATCTAGTTCCTTTTGTCTAAGATTCTGTAACTTATTAAGTAATTGAACATTATAATCACCAGGAAGGAATTTACCTTTCATTTTTTTCTTCATTCTTTCCCAAGAAGTGATCTTTCTTTTCCCTTGCTTTTGCATTTCTTCTTGCACAAAATTCCACCATACCAAAGCATGTCCCTTCAATCTTGTTTTATCCTTCTTCATCTTGTGTGCTTCATCAATATCTTCACTATCAAAGTAGTTTTCCAAAGATCCTATCCAATCCAAGAGCTCTTCACTGTCAAGTTTTCCTCCATACATAGGCACATCTATTTTTCCATGCCCATCCTTCTTCACAGCCTTCAAAAGCTTCACCATTCTCACATCATCTGGATCCATCTCCTCTTCTTCATTAGAAGTCTCTTCCTCTTCATAATCACTTTCGTTCAAAAGAACCCTACCTTTAGCTTTCATCCTAGCAATTTCTTGCTTCAGTGCTTCTATTTCTTTGTCATGGTTTTCAATCTTCCTTGCAACAACATTCCCCTTAAGAGGCATTTTGATTCCTCTAGTTACCTTCTTCTTACACACAAAACTTCAACCTTTTTCACAAGAGACCTACTCCCTTGGTTTGATACCACTCTCTGATGCAGATAGGGTTGTCAAACCATTCAAAATACAATCAAGTGGATATCAATCAGTCTCCAAAGCAAAATCAAAAGATCTCTTCAATATTCACCTTTCAAGCATGCTTTCCCTAGTAGCATTGGCAACCTGGTTTTAGGGATTTTTCATGAATATTTTCCAAAACATTTGAAAAAATCATAGATGATTAAGATACCCATTTTAAAGTTACATAACATATGTAAACCCTAGGATCAACTCTTTTGGACCAACATGGAGATCCAATACACCATCCCCATAAAAGGCTTCCCAATTAGCCCAATTTTGCAAAGGAAGTACCCTTTAGATGTTAGGTACCCACTCAAAAATCCCAAAAATTCTTGTATAATGATTCAAAACTACAAATTTTCAAGTTATATTGCAACTCCAAGGCCTTTAGCCTATTGCCCCAAGAAACCCTCCAAAATAAGCAAAAACACAAGGGTTTTAAAGGAATCTACCTCTCCCAAACTTTCCAGATCAATCCATTTCTCCAAACATGTCAAAAAAAATATGCAAAAACTCAAATGACCCTCAAAAGGCCTCCATATTCCTTATTTTCCAAATCACCATCATGGTTGCTCATTTTTGCATAAAAAATTGACTTTGCCCAGCCTAGGGAATCACTCCACCATCCAATTTCTTGCTCTACCAGACTCCTAAATGCATTGGACACCTAACCTAATATGATACACACCAATCCAACAAGTTATAGTTCTAGAACAGTGGGTGGATTGGTGGAAATCATTACATTTTGGGTCTTCAAACCCTCACACAGTCAAAACAGGGCAGACTTGAAGAAATGAATGAAAATATCTTCTAATGTGGAGTTAAGATGCCAAACCAGATTCAAATGAAGATGAAAACATGTATAAAAAATCACACAAACCTTTAGAGAATCATACACCTATACAAACCAATGCAACCACAAAGAAATTCGGGAAAAATAGAGAAAAGAAAAGTTTGAGCATATGAAATGATGGAATAACTTCTTCAATTCGATCAACCAACCTTACAATGCCATGGGAGAGCCATTTTGTATTGATCATATCTCAAGACTACCTCCCAACTATGATTAACCACTTTCCAAACACTAATAACCCATTACATTTGCAAATTTACAAGTTGACAACTTTTAATGTCAACATTTACAATGTTTAAGCAACATTTTGCATTTTATCCCTAAATGATCTCCCAAGCACTTAAGTGCATTAAAAATGGTCTTGTTAGACCTTATTCATCCTCTAATAATACCTTAGACACAAAAACAACAAAAAACCGTGCCTTTATCCATCTTGACAAGGATTGACAACTTTTACATTTTCCTTGATTTAACATATTTTGCAACTTCCTCGTTGCTTATTGATTAAAAGACATTTAAAAATCAAACTATTGAACCTTTTAATATTCAATTTTCTTTTCATCACAAGGTGTAGGTTCCCATACATGTGCTATGCAAGGCATACCCATAGAGATCAATGATTGGACTCTGCAATTCAAATTATGTAAGGAAACATTTCCACTTGATACAATTATTTTAGTTGTTTAATTCTTACAAAGAACTACACTCTGCCATCAATAGTAGAATGAGGTGCAATCATAGTATTACAACTCCAAATGGGTTGTTATATTTTTCATATCAAATTCATTCATGCAGAGACAATATATAGATGAAAAAAATATCTTGAGAGAGATCATTTATGTCAGCTGATGATCACACACATTCTACACAAAGTTCATACAAGATTGGTTAGGTAAAGTACAAAGTTGTATCACACTTTATAAAGGAAACAACCAACACTGATCCAAATTTTAAACTTGAATCACTAAAAAGTGATAGATATGTTTTTAATTTTGAAATGATGTAAAATAATAAAATATTTATTTTTTAGTATATTTTATGTTTGTATTTTTTTGAAAAAAATTAAAAAATTATTTGCATTTAATTTTTTAATAAATTAACACTATAATTTAGTTGCGGATAAAATGTTGAAAAATGAAGTTACATGAGATGTCAACCTTTATATAGTAAATTCTATTGTTTTCCTTCAATTTTTTTGTGTGTATTTATAACTTGAAACTTTAGGGAATGAATATATTTTTCCACTTGATAAATGTATATTTTTAAATAAATATTAAAATGTGTGTGTATTGAAAATTAGTTGTTTCCAGTCGATGTCAACTTTTGTAACGTCCGTCGTGCAAACCCCAAAGGACAACTATGCACACATTTAAAAAATAAAAAATACAAAGAACACATATAAAGAACCATTAAACATCTAAGTCCTTTGGGGCACGCGAGGTCACATCGCATAAAACCAACCATAACGAAAGTTCCATATAAAAATAAACAACTTAACTAACTTTACATCCATCATAGACAATAAAATAACCATTTGCAAGAGATAACATCCATATATCCATAAGCATAAGTATAAATACATCACACGATACCAAACCTTCATAAATCTCATAAATCATGAATGACTACAAGAGTGCATTTACATTACATCATCTTTTAATACATTACATGATCATATACATGAGTTACATAAAAATATCCCATACACATGGGCTAGATAAATCATACAAGGAATATCAGAAATACATTATGAACATCAGGTACAACTCCATCTAGAAGATATTGTGTGGAACAAACGTTGATGGGGAACCCAACGGGTGCAGAGCATGTTCCACCCGACCATGTGAGTTTTAGAAAAACCCACCCCCTATGCTCAGAGGTGACAAGGAAGTGACCACAACCAAGGATGCCAACAAGACTAAACTCCAAAACAGTAACATAGTAACACTAACTCCAATAGCAACCACAATAGAGTACATAGATCATAAACTCACAACAACTAGGAACCAAACACAATAAACACAAGACCATTAACCACATCATAAATAGCTCAAAAGCAACAACCATAAATCACTACCAGAGGCAAGTAAGACAGCACAGTATAAGGGCAACTAGTGGAGAGTGTCATCGCATAGTCCTACATGGGTTATCCTGGCCCTTCCTCCTACATGAGGCACTGACCCCCATCTATGGTTATCCTGGCCATTCCTCCTACTTGAGGCGTCGGCCCCATAGGGTGACTCATGTGGGAGCCAAGACCTCTCATGTGAGGATGAGGTACAACTTGCCAACCACGACCTTCTCAGTCTACCATTAGTTTGTGAAAGCCCTAATGGATAGACGAGGTATCCAAGATTATCTTATTATGTTATTACTACCCATCCCCCTAAATTCTTTTATTAGGTTTTCACTTTTAATCTAACTCTTACGTGGGTTATCTTGGCCCTTCCTCCTTTTGAGGTGCCGACCCCCATGAAGAGCCACTCTCCCTAGAGACCCCAAAACATATACAAAACTAAGGGTTGTACCACATAAAATGAACATTAAAATCACAACAGAAAAACATGCGAAGCATTACCAATCTCACTAAATGCACATATTCAGAATCTCAACAAAGTCCCATACAACCCTTTCAAACAATGATACCAAAAAGGCTTGCCACATTAAGAGCACATAACAAGAGAAACATTGACCAAAAATAAACTCATGCCTCTGGAAGCCTAAGGTTCACAACATCTCTAAGTGGGTTCCTAAAGCAAACTAGGTTCCCACACTGAAAAAGCCAAAACAATGACCTAATGAAATAAAGAAGTCAAAGCTGATTTACAAAATAGAATAACATAATAATTTTCACACAATGTTAAACAATTCGTTTATTCCATTTACTAATCTCCATTTTCCTTAATATAATTTGAAATAGAAGTTCAATAATAATTTTGACGTATATATATATATATATATATATAATTTTTCCATTCTCCATTAACCATTGCAATCATAATTATAATTTTCACACTCATAACAAATATCGATATATCTATATATATTTATATTTTATTTATATATATATACATATAATTGCATATATATATATTTATATAAATAAAACATATACATACATAAATATTCTACTTATACAGTTAGAGAAATTCTGAGATATTTGCATTACTGCCAGAATAAACAAAATAAATATACACATACACATATATTTATATATACATACATATATATATATATAATGACTTATATAAAAAAAATAACAAAGACAGTTGATATAAGGATGCAGGTGCGCGCGCAATCCAAGGGACTACTCACAATAGTTCATTGTACTGCTGTAAGCAGTCCTTTTGACTACATTGCAACCTTTACGCAAGTGGCTGGGGAGGGGTACGACCAAGGCCGACCACCCCACCCAACATGTAGACTTTGATTTCGCTGCAGCCGGACTGTACTTTGATCCGACCAAATAAAATTTTGAAATAACTTCAATGTATTTGTATATATATTTATATATAAAAATATGGATACACCATTGTGTATATATATATATTACCAGGAACATGTTTCAAAAGAATTTGATAAATATATTTATTATATATATATAGTCTATATATATATCCACAAGTGTATATATATATGTATATATATATAGACTTATATATATAGGTAAATCCATTTATTTCAGAGAGGAAATCAATTTTTTATTTATTTATTCCATAAACAAAATTACAAAAATACAGACCATTTTCATGACTCAGTAATAAATTTTCTTTCATCTATCTGTTACCCAACAAATTCTAAAACCTCAAAAGATTTTTCTTTCACAGAACAACATATTTTCCATTTCAAATTTAACAAGCAACAAAGATCAATAAAGGAACCTGGAGCCCTGTGCTTGCTGAGAAGTTGATGAAGTTTTCCTTTGATTCGAACCAGCCTTTTTGAAGAGCTCCCTTTCCTTCTACATAATGTCTCCACCAGATTCTTTGATCCAACTTTTAATCTATTTTTCTATTCAGAAGAGCCTTTTCCCAAGAACAATGAAAGGGAAACTATTTTTACAAAGAAAACAAGAAAGGATGCAAATTTTTCCAGAACTCCATTTTGAAGCTTCTCACACTTCTCAGGAATCAAAATCTCTTTATTTTGCTATTAAATAAAAAAGATATCCTTCTATTTTCGAAAAACTCAAAAAATCAGAATCTTCGTGCCAGGCTTTCTATTCTTCACCAGCTTTCAGCCCAAAAAATCTCAAATATCCATTGGTCCTTTTTATTCTTTCTTTTTTCTTATTTGAACACCACTTTTGTTTTAATTTCAATTTTGCTAATTTATACCTGGTACTTCACAATTTAATTTATTTAATTATATTATTCCATTAATTATCCTCAACATGTTATTCTCATTAAATTATCTAAATACTCAATTTAAATAATTTAATTTACACCTTCAATTTATTTATTCTTAATAAATTACAATGACTTTTAATTTAATACTTTTATATTTTTTTAAAAAAAAAAAAAACTATTCCAATAACTATTATTACCATTTATTTTAATCTCATTTAATTATTTAATTAATCATACTACAACACCAATGTAAATAAATAACACAAATACATTCACACAAAAACATCATAAAATGCAAAAATGACTAGGGTCAAAGACGCACAATACCACTAGACACAAAATGGGTTGACAAACTTGGGACGGGGTGACTTCCTTGTCATCTATGTTTCAACTTCATGCCCGTTGGGTTAATTTGATGCTCGCCCTGTGTTAGAACTGGTGGAGATTTTGAGAAATTTTATGACTGCCTGTACCCGTAAAGTCTCTCGAGAAGTCCATGCCATCCGCTTTGAGTGACATTTCTGCCCATACTTCTGTCAGTTTTCATTGTTTGGCCCCGTAAAATTCACTTGGCCCTAAGCATTTGAACTTATAAGTCATATCGGCAAGAGATGGTGAGGGTCTCCCCGATCCATAAGGCATTTTATACTAATGTGTGTCTTTTGCGGCCTATCGGCAAGACATCGGGAGAGTCTTACCAATGTTATTTCATTTGGTAGTACACAACGACATGATGCAATTTGCAGTTTCAGCGACGCAGGGGTCCTATCGGCAAAACAATGGTCATCAGAATAAGTCATGGCGATCACATTTGTGTCTCACCGATCGAAGACATGGGGACATATCGATGAGAAAATATTCATCGGAATGAGTCATAGCGAGCCATTGTAAGTCATACCGATCGAAATGCAAAGAGTCATGTCGTCGAGATAACAGTCATCGGTGTAATGTCTTGTAGCATTTGTTTGGTCTCGCCAATAAAGTCGAAGGTGGGTCCCGTTGTTGCCATTGAAATGAAGTCAGGGAGTCTTACTGACCCCTATGTCACGGCGACAAGATTTAAACTTGGAGGTATGTTTGGCGAGACAAGTTTCATCGGCAAGAGCTAGGAGAGTCATGTAGAGTATTGCTTCATCGACAGGAAAATTGTTAAGTCTTGGTGATCAGAAGTTGAACCTGAGGAGATGTTTTAGTAAGACACAAAGTAATCTGTGGAGCATTTTTCCAACCCCTTAATTCATAGCGATGGTTTTTATCGGCGTGAGTCTCAACGATATACTCGTGATTGAAGGGATAACCGTCAGAAAGACACATAGCATCGGTATAACTATAGGAGATCATAGCGATATAAGCAAAGATACAAAATAGTCATCGGGGAGACTTGAAGTGTCCTGTATGACTGTAGGATATCAATTCGATATGTAACCTGTTGGTGGTCGAGAGACTCAAAACGTCGGGGAGACTACGTGATGTCTTCACGAAGTCCAAAGAACAGTGGTAAAGGCCCGAATGCAAGGATTGCCCGAGATGCGAATATGAAGGGACGCGACTCTTCAGGTTGCTGATGTATAAATACTTACTTTTGACAATGAATGGGGGTTAGATAGATTGCGAATAGAAAATACATAAAACAGAATGGTTTTTGTATGAGACTATGATGCATGTAAGAAATAATGGAGATGTAAATGGAAATTGTTTGATTATGCGACATTTTTCTGGTTTCAATTGTTTGTTGTATTAATTGAAAGCATTGTTGATGTTGTCTCCAAAGTTGGTGTTTTCTAGTTATTTAAACTGATATGTCAAGGATATACTTCAATTTATCAGGGCACATTTGATGTACCTATGTGATTGGATTAATTGGTTATTTCAAAGAAATATTAAGTCCTTTTAATCAATCATAGTAATTAGTGAATCCCATTTGGATCATTAAGAAGAACTCAGTAGTTATATTCCTGCATGTTTATACCAGTTATAAACTTAAAACCTATATGCCAAAAATTTTGAATTTTTTCCAGAGAGAAGTTACTCATTTCAGATTTTCATTTGACTCCGTGCACCCAATAAGGCACTAGTCTCTACCATTTTGTTGTTAGTTTCATTCATTTTTACGTATGAACATATTTGAATTTTGCCTTGATATTTCTTATACAATTTATACCAAATTTAAACCCATTTATCTACTCCTATTTGCCAGTGTGGGTAAATTGTTTTAGGAAATAAATATTGGTCAAGTCTACTTCATTATTGTAGGTACACCCACCTAGGTTTGGCAGCACTTGAAGAGAAGGTCTAAATCTTTTGGCCTTGTATGTTACCCTGAAACGTATCAAGAGATTGGCAACCTCTTGAGGTATTTCGCCTGCGTTTTTGAGAGCTAAAAAATTGGCGACTCTGCTGGGGACTTATTGCAGGTTATCTGGTTGATGATCATCATACAGAGTCATTAAAGAAAAAATAACAAATTTGAGAAGTTTCTGAAAAGGTGATTCCGTTGGGGGATAAAATCAAGAATAGCTTCATTTTTCTCACTTTTCACAAAGTGAGTGGCGACTCTGACAAAGACATTGCATCAATTCAACATGAATGGTAGAAGATCCCAATACAAAGGAGGTCCTTCTAGAGGTTATGCTGGCAACAATAAGTGGACACATAAGGGTGATAAGGATGATAAGGGTAAGAAGAAAGAGGATGACATGTGCATAACGAACAAAGACAAAGTATCAAGACCAAATTGTGAGACATATGACCATTATGATACATGGAGAGATAATTCAAGTGTAGAATCTTGTACCCCTAAAGAACAAAAACATCCTTTTTATAATCCCTAGAAATAGGCAGAGTTTGATGCTAAACTTGAAGCTGAACGTATCAGATGTCAACAGGAATATGATCAAAGAATGGAGGGTAATCAAAGTGAGCCTACTAATCATGTAATCCCTCAAGAAAATTATGAATTCTCAACTCGTGAAGAAATAGAAGCATAGTTCAAGTTTCATAAACAAGAAGTAGAAAGAGCAAAAGCTAGACAGGAAAATATCCAAATGATAAAAGCAATCCAAGACTTGAAATTACAGGAAATCCAAATTAAGGCTCAAGCAGCTAATCTTTCAAAGTATGTGCCACCTCATAAACAAGGAAACAATAATGGAGGGTCTTCATATCAGCCAAAGGTTCCTCAAAATTAGATTGGAAATCAATACAAGCAGCCAAACCATCCACCATATAATGCAACACAACATACAAATGCACAACCATCTCATGGTCAGTAATATGTGCCATATCTTCATACACAATACAATAATCCAATGTACCAGTATCAACACATGCATAACCCTCCCCCTCAGCAATGCACAACAATGATCAAACAATTTGATTTGACAGGGTTTCAATTATACCCTTATCCTATGGACAACGGTTGGAGAAGTCTTGTTCCTAAGTTTACAGGGAGCAGTGCAATTACTGTTGAAGATCATTTAAAAAAAATTAATGCTTTTATCCAAGATTTGGATATACCATATGAAGACTTACATATGAGGTTATTCATGATGTCACTCATCGAAGAAGCTAGGGATTGGTTCAATAGCCTTCCAATGGCTTCTGTTAATTTTATCCAAGAATTTCAGGATCAATTTCTTGAACAGTATGGAAATCTATGTGCACCGGATGCTGCTTTTCATGAATTAGTGGGAATTCAAAAAAATCAGAATGAGTCAATTTATGATTTTAACCGAAGATTTAACAATTTGCAAAATAAGATACCACTGGGGTCAAAGTTTCCAAACTCAACAACATTGAGTGTCTATTTGAAAGCATTCGATCCAAAAATAGGGTATAAGCTAAGAAATAGGTTTCCAAGAGATTTACCTGAAGCCCAGAAGATAGCATTAACTATTGAAAACAATAGGAAATCTACTGGGATGATCGGTAGGAGAGATAATCTTAGGGCTCCTCAGCAAGTAAATAATTATCAGTACAAACAGGAGAACATGTACAGAAGTGAGAGGCACAGGTTACATGATATGCCTTATAATACAAATTGGAAAGATGGAAAACCTATAATTGATAGACCTAGGAACAAGGAAACACCTGACCCATTAAGGAAGAAGGGTGCATATATGGTAAATAATAATCTTTGGTGCGAAACTTGTGATAAGCCACATTCCTCAGATTATTGTGTTGTAGCTCAAGAAATGCAAGAAGAAGGAATGTTAGTGGGTGACAATGGAGAGGATCACATAGTGTATTTGAACTCGAATACTTTTCACCCTAATGAGGATGGATATTTATCTTCAAAAGATGAAGGCTGTGAGTATGATGGTTCGAATCAAAGGTGTAATGTCCACATGGATGAACAACAAGTTTTTTCTGATTCTGAAGACAGTCTTGTAGAATATCACTCTGCTGAGGTGCCTGCAAAATGCAATATAAGGAGACCTACTGAAGAGGAAATAAGGAGGCTAACCATTGCTGCAGTTGAACAAGCAAAGAGCAAGTATTGGTTGAGAAACAGGATAGTGAATGAGAAGGAAAACGTTCCTAGGGGTATATTTATGAAGGACAAAGAAGTGATGCCAGGGGTTTTGAAGAAAACAAAAGATGAGAATGAGAACAAATAGATGCTTGCCCAAAAGGAGGAGAATAGAGAATCATACAAAGAAGAGCAGAAGACTGTCCAAAAGGAAGAATTCAAAGGAGAAATGTTAGAACAAAAGAAGACGACTAAGGCAGAGGGTTCTTCATTTGATTTCTCTCAGGCTTTATCTTAGGTAAAAATGGTTGTTCCACTGCTTGAGATGATGAGAATTAAGGAATATAGAGATGGTGCAATACAATTGATATCAAATGTAAATGACAAATGTGCAAATTCTGAAAATCAAATGGCCACTAGAACAGTTAATAAACAAGAAAAGGAGACTGTCCCAGAAGTATGTTTAAGTAATGTATTGGTAAATTCCCCACAAGTTGAACCTTTTTTCACCACACTGCTTATAAATAACAAATTGTTGAGGAATTGCATGATAGACTCTAGCGTTGCAATCAACATCATGCTAGTTGGAGTTATGAAACAACTTGGTATGTGGGTAGATACTAATGAAGGGAAGTGTTATGCAATGGATAGTAGGCTTATTCCAGTGGTAGGTGTTATGAAAGATGTTGAAATAAAATTAGCTGCTTATCCTCATATGGCCTATAGTATAGATATAACAGTAATTGATACTCCTCCTCAATTTGGGATGCTTTTGTCAGGACAATGGATGGTCGCAGTTGGAGGAAATGTTCAATTTGATTTATCTTATTCAACAATTCCAGTGAACGGCCAGGAAGTTAAGTTGTACAGAGAGCCAAGGATGAACCCAATTGTAGATTGTGTACCTCAAAATCAAGTCAATTGCTTTTGTGATATGGATCTTGGGAATTTTAAGATAGAACCAACTCAGCCAGAATTAGTCAATATTGATCCCATTGATAAGCATGTTGCAAAAAACTGTGATGGCGTGTGGAAAATGTACTTTGATGGATCTTGCAGCCAAGAAGGTAACGGAGCAGGAATAGTGTTTGTTTCCCCTGAAGGAGTTACTTTTAAATATTCATTTTTTCTAGCATTTGAATGCACGAACAATATAGCAGAATATGAAGCTTTACTAACAGGATTGAATATGGTTGTAAAACATAAGATCAAGATGCTAGCTATTCTAGGGGATTCTGAGCTTGTTGTTTCTCAAATTAAATCAAAATATGCAGCAAAACACAAGAGGCTGAAGTAGTACAGGAATGTTGTATGGGATACAATTGAATTGTTTGATGCTTTCTCCATTGAATGGATTGAGAGGTCGAAGAACATAATGGAAGAATTTTTAGCCAATGTAGCATTAAGGAGAGATGATATCACATTGGTTGGAGTGTCTCATATTGAATTCAAAGCAAGACCTATTGTGCCTGATAATATATACAGTTGGCAGTTTTTTAGTGATGATGTTGACCTATTGAAGTTTCTTCATTGTATAGATCAATATGAAGCTCAAGAAATTGATTTTAATGCTTTTGTAGAAGAAGCAAATGGAAAGCAGATAGTATTTGGGAAGGGGGTTTTATAGCTTAAAACTAATAAGCTTCCCAAAGGGCTAGTAGCATTGGAGAGGGTGTATGATGGGAATGATCAATCCCTTATGAAATAGATACTAGTCATGAGAGAAGACATTGAAGAAATCGATTTAGGGATTGAACTAGCACCAAAAAAGGTATACATTGGAAAGAAAATAAGCTCGACAATTCGAAGAATGTTGAGTTATGTCCCAATGAAAAATAAACATGTGTTTACATAGTCATATGAAGACACGAGAAAGCATATAGAATTTGTTTCAACATGAAAATCCCATTGAAGGGCCAAGATCACAAAACCATTTAGGAAAAAGATAAAGACCTATTAATAACATTGGAACCAAAAATGCAAGAGGAATTGACAAAGCTTAGAGATGGGGGTATTATCAAACCAATCAGGCATTCAACATGGGTTTTGAACCTAGTTCCTATGAGGAAGAAGAACAGGGATATCATATTATGTGTGGACTTCAGAAATATAAATGTGGCATCTCTCAAGGATAATTATCCTCTACCTAATATGG
>VDFB02156885.1:0-23263 GCA_007258455.2 Sequoia sempervirens
TGATTCTCTATATACAGCTCCTCCAAATGAATCAGTTAGACAGTTAGAAAGAATTGCACAAAAGGCTAAGGCAATTGATTCATGGATAACTCAGCTAATTGAGCAAAGTGTTCCAATGATTGAGAAGACGTTGCAAGTTTTCAAGAATGTCAGGATAGCAAGGATAAAGCTGAATCAGACTTTAGAAGCCTTCAAGCAAAGTTTGGAAACGCTTGAAGAAGATTTAAAAATCTGGCATGAGATAGATCAAGTTGATTTACTAATCCTATGCAGCAATTTGATTTTGCCAAATAGGGAAAAGTACATAGAATTTGAGGAACTTATGACAAATAGGTCATTGGTCATTCAAGATCTTATCAAAGATATCCAGGCCACTTTAGAAATGAATGACAAAGTTCAGCAGGATATTCTTTCAAATTTTGAAAAGATCTCATGTACAGTTTTGAATCAAGAAGATGAGTTACTTGAAGCTGATTCAGTTACTTCAGATATGGCAGCCAATCTTCGTCAACAAATGGAATCAGAGCAATTTTCTATGGATTCGATTCAAAAGCTTATCAATCATCAAACAATCCTTGAGAAAATGCAAACTTCTTATGAAGAGCATAGATTGGCAACTATTAGATACTTTGATATAATTCTGAAGACAGTTGCAGTGGCCAAGAACACATTGGGTCCAGATCCGGATGAGTTGAAGACCATCATCAGCAAATTCTTATCTTTCAAAGATAGGAATAAATAAATTAAGTTTTAGATTGTTTTATGTAATTTTACTTTCGACAATATATATGTAAAAACAAATTTTGCAATTGCAAGTGTCTTTTCCTTGCAATTTTTGAAAATGTAATTACATGTAAAATCTTACAAGACAAATCACAATTTGGATTGTAATTTTGAATAAGTCAATCGCAATTAGTTATCGGTTGAGAGATTTTCTCAAGTTTGTTGAGATCCTCCCACCTTTTCTCCAGACCTTCCTCCTATAAATACTTGAGGGGTCTATTGTAATTTTTATCTTTTTAGCAAGCAAGAAAACTCTGCAGAATTTTATACTCATAAAGTCTTTGAGCTTTATAGTGAAATATTGTAAACTTTCAAGTGATATCAAAAAGCTGGAATTTCAGTCTTTGAGCTGAATTCTTGTTTTGTATCTCAAATGTTCTTATGTCATTTTAGATCAATATCATTTTGTGATTACTTGAAGATTGTTGAAAGTTGCTGAAGAGAGATTCAATTTAAAAATCTGCAGTCTTTGTGCTGTAAATCTGAGAATTGAATTCTTAGTTAGTGTTAGAAATAGAGAAGAATTATAAGTCTTTACGCTCATAGTATTTCTCATTTAGAATAGTTGAAAGCATACATTATAATTTCAGTCTTTGAGCTGTTTTATCTTGTATATTTCCATAAAGTAATCGTTCTGAAAAAGGTTGATAGGATTTCATTCTTTAAGATTTTGTGCTTATCGAATTGTTTTCCCGTCCCGAAGGAAATAACGGAAGTCTTTGCGCTTTCAGGAAACTTTATTTCCTTTCTCTTAATTTCACTGTATAGCTGTTGTAACAAGTTTTAGTAACATTTACTGTGTCTTTTCTGTGAAGAGAGAAGAACGTAATCTTTCCTGAAACAAGAGGAACGATTGCTGTCCTACCCTTAATTTTATTTAGTTAAAGGGGGAGCCTTCCCTTAATTAGGAGAGTTTAACTCACGTGCTGTGGTTGAAATCTCAATTTTGTACGCTTTCACGAGAATACAAAATTTCCAACCAACACAACTCAGTCTTCTTAGATTCTACATGTATTAAATTCATACATAGATTTCATATTAATTCACATTTAATTTGCTAAATTCAGTAGCTTTCCTTCACTAGTTTTCTCTATCTAGAAATCTACTACTCACATAGTTTTAACAATTTGAATTTAAATACAAGTATATTTTAATCCAAATTACTACATATTCTTTCAAATAATTCATGATCAAATCTCCAACCTTTCAATGCTTACTAATTTCCTTGTTGAATTTGATAAGCTGAAACCTCTACTCTGTCTCTACAATGTTCATCAAAATCAGTAGATATGTATACCTCAATTGAAAACCTTTAATCCAAATTAATAGATATTCTTACGAATAATTCATGATAAAATCTTCAACCTTTCAATGCTTACTAATTTCCTTGTTGAATTTGATAAGCTAAAACCTTTACTCTCTCTCTACGATATTCACCAAAATCAGTAGTCATATATCCCTCAATTGAAAACCTATTCTCTTTTGAATATTTGTAGTGTAATGCTCTCTAAGCATTTATAATTGTTGAATCCCAAAACTCATGGAGTTGCTTGTTCTCAAAGGAACCCTAAAAATAGAAAAACTAATGGCTTTCTTCACTTAACTAGAATTTCTAAATTAAATATAATAACTTAACAATCTCTAAATAAAAGAAATAGAATATTAATAATGTCATCTATCTTTTTCCTATGTTACACCACCGTCGGGGACGGGGGGATGCCGGAACGGGGGACAAAGGGGCCTCAATTTGGGGACGGCGGGTGTGTGTGTGTGTGTGTACACCGAATGTCCCCATTTTTGTGAGCATCAAAATTTGAAGGATTAGCCTATCAATTGACCCTCGTAGGCTAGTGAGGTGGATTAAAGGGTTCAGTTTGGGCATTATGGAGCTCTCCAGGTGGTAGTTATTAGTGTTTATCTCTCCAGATCCTTCTTATGTTTCGACGCATTGATATTCAAAGGTCTCTGGTTCAATTTTGAGGGTCTTACTATTTATAGTAAGTCAACGAATGTTAGAGAGGGACCCTTACTATTTTTAGTAAGGCAATTGGATGCACAAGGGATACAATGGTTAACTCCTAGGTTCAGACGAAATTGAGAAATAATGATTATTTGTGGAGTTATGCTATTTAATTATTAATAAAGTGATTACTTTATTAATAATTAATTATAAGGTGCAACTATAAAGTTTTAAAATTCACTTTATTAAAGTGAAAGGGAAATATTAAATATCATTTTAAATAAATTAAAGAGACTTCTAGAAGGGTTCGACCTAATTGGAGAATTATATAAAGGCCATTGAAAAGTAAAGGAGGGTATCATTGGATCATTTCATATATTGGTTTTGTGTTCTGGAGAGCTTGGCTCTTGAGGCTGGAAACCTAGGGTTTTCAGAATTCTTGATCATTGGGAATGAAAAATCTCAGTGGTTGGCATAACTGAGGTTGTGGAAGATCTTCCGAAGGGTTGCCCGTGGATTGGCTTCATTCAGAAGTCAACATTGCGCTTCATCAGATTTGCAGTAGAGATTCAGAACAAGGGTTTCAGCATCTTTTCCAGTTTCGAAGATTATTTCCGGGTATTTTTGTAAAGCTTTTAGAAATAATGCAATATCAATAAAGCTTTGATTTTCAGCATTTATCTATGTTTCTTTCAGAAATTGTTATTTCTCTTGCATGCATCTTTCTTGCCTGGTAAAAATTGAGAAAATATAAAAATTATAAAACCCTAGTCAGTTTTCAGAGGTTAGAGACGGTCAGGTCTCTTACAGTGGTATCAGAGCCTGAATCCTGCCATCCTGTGTCAGAAAGAAATATTCCATGGTTTGAAGCCGATTTCAGGAAAAAATTAATTTCAGGGTTCAATTTATACCTGGCTTGGATCAAAATTATGAATATTAAGTTTCAGAAAGGACAAATCGATTAAAATATTGTGGCATCGAATTTTTTGGGATGATCTACTTTGCTGTTGAAACCGTGTCTTTGAGTTTCACTTTTGGCAAAGGATTATATCTTTTCTTAATATTCAGAAAGGTGAAGGCGTCTTTGGCGTATGAAGACAAAGCAATAAAGAAATTTGAATCGCGCCATGAAGGTATCGGGAGCTGCTTACGGTGCTCTCCTATTTTATTGAGGACGTGGCATGGTTTTGAGGAAATCGTGACTTTCTCTTGTGCTTGGTCGATGAGACAAAGAGACGTGCAGAATAAAACAAGTCCACATCGACGTCCAAAGGCAAGTTAGAATAAAATTCACGGGAGCTGCTTCTTTACCAAATAGCCGCTACAGGATATAATATTATGGTCACATAGCGGATTCTTTCCGGAAGTCGTGACCTTCAGGAACAATTAAAATTTGATTCAAGAGGGGGAGTCGGGCCAAGATATCGTAGAAGTGCATATTGGAAGAATGCATGTGATTGGGTTTTGACGGAATACCACAAAATTTGAGGCAAAAGTCAGACGCGATTTCTGAGATTAAATTTGGTCTGGGCCATCATTGTGAAGGGTATCGTGGGTCTCATGAGATCCAGCCATAGCCGTCAGGAAAAAATAAGGAGAGACGAGAATTGAATATATTTGAGGCCGTCCCAAATAAAACAAAAAGAAAATAGACGGGATTATTTCAAGAGACACGTCTGTAGTCTAGACACGTCAAACAAAGAGAGATCTGATTTAATTTGAATCGCGCTTATGAAGGTATCGGGAGCTGCTTACGGTGCTCTCCTATTTTATTGAGGACGTGGCATGGTTTTGAGGAAATCGTGACTTTCTCTTGTGCTTGGTCGATGAGACAAAGAGACATGCAGAATAAAACAAGTCCACATCGACGTCCAAAGGCAAGTTAGAATAAAATTCACGGGAGCTGCTTCTTTACCAAATAGCCGCTACAGGATATAATATTATGGTCACATAGCGGATTCTTTCCGGAAGTCGTGACCTTCAGGAACAATTAAAATTTGATTCAAGAGGGGGAGTCGGGCCAAGATATCGTAGAAGTATATTACTGAAGAATGTATGTGACTGGTTTTGACGGAATACCATGTAAATTTGAGGCAAAAGTCGACGCGATTCCCCAGATTAAATTTGGTCCGGGCCATCATTGAAGGTATCGTGGGTCTCAAGGAGATCCAGTTTCGTTAGCTGGCTGTGAAAAATAAGGAGAGACGAGACTGAATATATTTGAGGCCGTCCAAATAAAACAAAAAAAAAAATAGACGGGATTATTTCAAGAGACACGTCTGCAGTCTAGACACGTCAAACAAAGAGAGTTCTGATTTAATTTGCGGGAGCTGCTAGCCGCTATTACATTTGGAGCTTAAATAAATAAATATCGGGAGCTTAAGGGAAATCATGTCTATCACCAGGCATATGTTAGAAGACGGGAATAAGATAAACAAAGAGAAAAAAAAAAAAAATCCCCGCATATGTGTCGTATTGGTATAATGAGACCATAGAGACGTGATAGCAACATGGAATAAGTGAAAGATGAAGTTTTAAAAGTGAAAAGGACAAACAGATAAAACAAACCGATAAAACAAACCGAAGTCTGTAAAAGATCAAAGGGAGCCTCATATATAAGTTACAATATACAAACCTGAGTGTACTCAAGTTTGTTGTAGATTTATGGGCAGTGAATGTATAAACAGTCGTTGTTCATGCTCAGAAAATTTATTGTTACAAGTGCTGTTCAAATATTAAAAGATATGCAATGATTGGCGACTCATATACGTTGCAACTGATTATTCATTTTCAATGAATGGAAACTTATGGGACCTCAATACAATTGTTGAATGAATTCGCTGTGCATCCCAAGAGCGTTAGGAATTGCAGACAGCAGCAAAGTGCTTGACAATCTCAGCATGCATTAGTGGGAGAACTCATTGTCTGACATTGTGATCAGATTGTAATCGGGTTAATGGAAATTGGAGTTGGCAGGACAACTGTTTGATAAAATTCCTGTTGGCTATAGATGTATACTGTCATCATACTGAAATATCAGCAAAATACTTGCACTTGGAAATACTCTAGCAAGGTTACAGTCATTTCTTCATTCAGAAAGTTGGAGATACGTTTGCATTTCATGGTAGTTGCAGTTCATCAAGCTAAAGCACACAACAAATTCGATTCAAGTTGGGTGGCATTGAAGATTCCACATCAACATTATACTAAACACATTAGGTTTTGGTAATAGATCTGTGCATATATTTCTGAACTTGCAATAAACCACTGTCAAATGAAGGTTCTGAATTTGTAATCAAAAAAAATCTGAGAAGATTGTGTGACAGCAGCTTGAAGGGACCAAGATTGCACAGTTGAAATTAGAGTGACCAGCACTCTTTATATTCAGCTTCATCGTTTTCCCAGTTTAGTTTTAGAAATGAGTTCCAGCAGTGGAGACATAATGAATGCAGGCGATGGTAAATGGTTGGCCAGAATGCTTTATAAACAGGGTGAAAAACTTGGCAATCCATCACAATCCAGATATGACACATTGTGCATATTGAATAGGCTGGAAGAAATTTTAAGTTGTGTGGAACAATCACCTTTAACTATGTTTCAGATAGCGTTAGTTCCTGCAGTGAAAGCTTTGAGAGAGCATAGGTACTTGAGACACAGTGGCAGTGAAGTTAGGCTCATGGTTGCCCTATGCATCAGTCAATTTTTGAGGATCACAGCTCCTCAAGTTACTTATGGCATGAACCTCATGGGTGAAGTGTTTAAATTGATTATTGACAGTATGGTTGGGATTGATGACATAGGCAGTTTGACTTTTGGAAGAAAGGTTAAGTTTTTGGAGTTGATGGCACAGGTGAGATCATGCGTTGCCATGCTTGATTTTGATCAACATAATCTTGTGTTGCAGTTATTTAAACTCTTTGTAGAATCCATTAGTTTGGGGCATGACAGGGGTATACAGGATTACATGAGAGACATCATGATTTTCATTGTTGATAATATTGATAGTATATCTCAGCCTATTATGTCATTACTCCTAGCTGTTCGCAAGCGAAAGAAGTTAGTATCTCCAGCTGCTTATGGGTTGGTATGCAGCATCTTTGATCAATGCAGAGACAAGTTGGAATCCGATTTGATTGAGGAGGAACCTATGCAGGATAAGCAGGTGAAATTTGAGGAGAAAGTGGATATTATTAGTGCTCAGGATGATGCTATCAGTCATGATAACAAGTCCGATTTTCATGACAGCAGAATGGAAATTTTGCATCAGCATGAGGCAGCAGTGACTTCACAGGTGCAAGATGCTACTATTGAGTTGTCACATGAAAGTACTCAGGAATTGGGTACTAATGAAATGTTGTATGTTGTGGGTTCATGTCATGGTGAGTCTGATTTCTCAAATCAGACCTTAGAAAACAAGATAGAAGGCTCAGGTGTTGGCATAGAATCCCAAGATCATGAGTTGGATGGTGATATAGTTGCATTGGAAGTGGAAGCGTGTGAAGATACTGTCATATCAGTAGCTTCTACCTTATCAGTTGAGCCATCCTTTGAGGTACATAGCAGCAGTACCTTAGATGTTGAGGTGTGCATGGATGAAAGCACACATGATGCTGCTTATCATGAGGTGAGTGATGTTAATGCAGCCTCATATCACAATGCAGACTTTGTTTCAGAGAACTTGCATAGGAGTCTTGAGTTTCAGAGATCTCATCATTTGGATGGGCAACTTAAGGTCAATGATAACATGATTGCTACAGCATTAGAGCATTTTGATGTTGCTCGACAGATGTTAGCTACGTACGGTTGGGGTACTCTTATGTCAGATGAGCATGGTGATAGTAGCCTTTCCCTTGCAGAATTCCATGCACTACGAGAAGCCGTTAGGATGATGAAACAAAATTACTTACAATTACTATCTGATAGGGATTATCTTCTGGAGTGGGGGTGCACTTGCTACGATGCACTAAAGGGGCAAGAGGAGGAGGTTGACGAGCTCACTCATGAGCTTGAGGTGACTATGGACTCGTTGGAGAGCCGCCCAGCTAGTCTTCTCAGAGTCACAGCTCCGCTGACGAGCTTACTGCGGAGAGTTGAGTTTGACATGGCCCACCAACCGCGTACATGTATAAATAGGTGAGCCGATGAGAATCTAATGTCCACGCGTTGTAGGAGGCGGTTAAGATTCATCGCGGACAGGTACAAAAGTCACGGGATGAGTACTTTGCTGAGAGCAGAGAGAACCGCCAGTTGCACTGCTCTCTCGAGGTCGCATCGTAATGTTTGATGCAGCCAGTTACCCATAGTTCTGTGTCACAATGGTATCTTCTGAGAGTTGTGTCGGTGCACAATACGCTACTCCGCTACTCGCTGTGAGCCATAGAGTATCATCTGCTTATGGCGATGGCAAGCTGATTCTGTTTCCATCTCTGGAAAACAACTGACATCCATGCAGCTGATTTTATCGCTGTTGCTTCTTAGAGTCGTGGTGACTACCGCTGATTCGAAAGTGTTGTTAGTGATGAGCCATTGACAGAGGTTGGAGCATTTTACCGCGATTGCATAGTGAGGAGTGCTTATCACTTTTCTTTTGATCCACACACAGAGGACTTGATGATGCATCGGTGTGGATTGGCTCCAGGTTTATACCATCCTTTATGGGAGGGGTATTCACCATCTTCAGTAGATGGAGTCAGTAGCTGCAAGTACTTGAGTATGTCATTTGTGGGGGATCACTTGCAGAGTCAACACATCCATGGGAGTCTAGTGGAGGATGGAGATGGTTGTTGTGGTACAGACACCTTCAGATGTTCATATCTCCATAGTATGGGCGGATGTGTGTATAGATTATATTGGGATCCAGGTGGTGATAGAGTTAGTGTTGTTGATTGGATGGGTCCCATGGGTTTACTTGACCATTTTCGGCATGGTGAAGTTGAGATTAGCTTTGCATATAGGAAGTCGGAGGGTATTAGACATGGTAGACTTCCATTTTGGGTTTGGGATCCAGGAATAGCTTGTGCAGTTGTGTTCTTGCGGATGCTACAGGAGTCAGTTAGAGATATGTGGGACATTTCACAGTTCTTCTTTTGGGCCGTCCGAGGTATGGAGTTTCTTTGCTATGAAGATTGCTTGGGGACAAGCAATTTTAGGGAGGGCGGACTGTAATGTCCCCATTTTTTCGTGAGCATTAGAGTTTGAAGGATTAGCCTATCAGTTGACCCTCGTAGGCTAGTGTGGTGGATTAGAGGGTTTAGTTTGGGCGTTATGGAGCTCTCCAGGTGGCAGTTATCAGTGTTTATCTCTTCAGATCCTTCTTATGTTCCGAGGCAGTGATTTTCAAAGGTCTCTGGTTCAGTTTCGAGGGACTTACTATTTATAGTAAGTCAGCAGATGTCAGAGAGGGACCCTTACTATTTTTAGTAAGGCAGTTGGATGCACAGGGGATACAATGGTTAACTCCCAGGTTCAAAAGGAAATGAGAAATAATGATTATTTGTGGAGTTATGCTATTTAATTATTAATAAAGTCATTACTTTATTAATAATTAATTATAAGGTGCAATTATAAAGTCTCAAAATTCACTTTATTAAAGTGAAAGGGGAAATATTAAATATCATTTTAAATGATATAAAAGAGACTTCTAGAAGGGTTGGACCTAATGGAGAATTATATAAAGGCCATTGAAAGGTAAAGGAAGGCATCATTGGATCATTTCATATATTGGATTTGTGTTTCTAGAGAGCTTGGCTCTTGAGGCTGGAAACCTAGGGTTTTCAGAATTCTTGATCATTGGGAACGAAAACTCTCAGTGATTGGCATAACTGAGGTTGTGAAAGATCTTCCGAAGGGTTGCCCGTGGATTGGCTTCATTCAGAAGTCAACATAGTGCTTCATCAGATTTGCAGTAGAGATTCAGAACAAGGGTTTCAACATCTTTTCCAGTTTCAAAGATTATTGCTGGGTATTTTTGTAAAACTTTTAGAAATAATGCAATATCAATAAAGCTTTGATTTTCAACATTTATCTATGTTTTCTTTCAGAAATTGTTATTTCTCTTGCATGCATCTTTCTTGCCTAGTAAAAATTGAGAAAATATAAAAATTATAAAACCCTAGTCGGCCGTAGGTTAGAGACGATCATCGTCTCTTTACATATACTATATACTATACATATGGTACTTAAATGCTAGTTATGAAAAGATGTATAAGACTATTAAGAAGTTAGTAGCAAATTGCAAATGTAAGCAAATTGAAATACTAAATAGTAAATACTTGAATATCAGAACATTGAAGTTTCTACATCAATCATCAATTGTGTGGTTCAGAATACCAATACTACAAATTGTTAAACGTAAATGGAAGATTTCTATTATATGATATCAAAAATATCCGATCATAAAGATGATTACAATGAGTAGCATGATATCAAACAAGTACAAAATCAAAATGTCAAAATGACAAAATGTAGTGAAGGAGGCAGAGGCCTCTAATCATCCCTCGGGAGGTCGGCAAACTCCTCATCACTAGAACCACTGGACTCCGCAAGGTCAAGATCCGCCAAAGGAACACCAACCAACCCTATATCTGAAGCATCCTCATCCTCATCAATCTATGATGGCTCCTCTGGCTCTACATCCCATCGTGCTGCTGGGCTCTCCTTGTACACACGTGTCCTGCGGTTAGTGATACGCAAGGCACTATGTACAGCCACTAGCTTCTTTGCTCTCCTAGGGGTAAGTCTATTCCTCTTAAGAGAGTGGATGAAGCTATAAGTAGACCAGTTCCTCTCAGAAGCTGAAGAACTAGAAACCTGGGACAGCAAAGGAATGGCTAGTGTGGTAGTCAGTGATTTCGGTCCATGACAAGTCCACCACAAAATCGGATCCTCCTGTGCCATAGTTCTTATGTCCGCCTTTGCTGCAGCCTTATAACCCCTAAGAGTAGCAAATTTCGTCCACTCAGTGAGAATGTTGCCAGCAGCTTCAGCATCATACATCCTATCAATGCACCTAAAGAACCCTTCCTTCACCTCATCATCCTAAATCGGTGTAACTCTACCAGGTCTAGGCATGTACCACTTCGGATTCAATGCATAAGCAGCCATGTGCAAGGGAGTGTTTAGGCTGTCCCATCTGCGCTGAATAATAGGCTGAATGTAAACATTGTAGAATGCTAAAGTGGGGTCCTTCTCTCGCACAACTGCCCTCATCTGACCAAGCATAGAATCAATGCACTCATACACCTCTCCAAGGTTAGGTGCATCCCCATCCCCATATTTGATGACCTGGACAACTGGTTTATGATGGCGACAATATATTTTGTATCATTCCAAAATGCATCACTCTTCACTATCTCCTTCACCCTCTTCCCCTACTCTGTCCTGGCCCCATCCCACCGATTTCATTATTGTGTCATAACCATGAGTTGTGCGGGCTCTGCTGTAACGTAATTCTCAATTCAGCGTAAATTAAAAACTTTCCAATTTTCACTTAAAACATGTAAAAGTAACACATAACAAAGATATTACAATAAAATTCTTCCTTTCTTTATTGATAAACATGTACAAGTTACAATATGTTTCCTCATGAATTTCATTTTCATTGCAAATATAAATCAGAGTTAAAAAGGAATATGCTACATATAGCTCTCAAAGTTTTTGCGCCAAGAAGTAAGAAGGTCTGTAATCCGCCCTTTCAAATCTTGGTACATCGGGCCGCTTTTGTCGTGGAGGAAATATCACTGCAAGCCCGCCAACCACGGACTTATAATGCGGTTCCCCGCATCATCACTTGCAATGAACGGCCCTCCCTTCAAGAAGAGATTGGTGTAGGGTATCCTTTAACGATACTAATCGGAGGATAGGCCGTGGTCCTCACCAAATTGGAACCTTGCTATTTACAATTCGACTAATGGATCACAATGAACCGATACAGTAGTCTCAACTATATCTCACATCTAGGTGGATGTTGGCAATTTTCATACTTTTGGCCAAAGTATTCTCATTCAGTACTTCGAATGAAGGTCATCTATCATAAACACTACTCAGGGCCAATTTGACTTAAGGCTTCCTTACTCTACGCATAGGTTTGTCCTTCAATGGGTGAATCCGTCATCCCAGACATCCTACAATCATACGAACCTACTAGAAATGAAAACAGTGTTCAAGAGTCTTGTACCAATTCCTCCTAACTAGGAATTCTTTATCCTAGGAGTACTAAACTTGTCTCAGTTATCCTAATAACTTAAGCTAAAAGACTTCACTTGATTCTGCCATCATTTCGATCCTAGTAGATAAATATTACGTCTACGTATTCTCCATATATGGAGATCATACACAACATGCAATAACCATTCAAAATGCAAATAAACCCTTCCCTTTTATCTTTTCCATTATTTCGTTTTTAATGCAAGAGAAATAATCTAATCCCTTAAGCACTTTATCCAAATAATCCCTTTTTCACAATTTCCCCTATTCATTGAATCCTTTACACATTTTCTCCTTTATTGCATTGCTTTTATTCATCGAATTGGTTCTTTCCTATTAAAGCTAATAGAAAGCAACGATCACAAGACGCAAAATAAACAACACTTAACAAAGGTTATATAATAGGAAGATTCATGCCTGATTTTAAAGCTTCTCCTTCCAGACTTGCTCTTTTAAATTCTTCTTCAAATAAGCCTCCGTAGTTTCAGCTAAATATGGCTTCTTTTATGGAAGTATTTCTCTCTATAGAGAACTCCTATATCTCTTGTCTCACAGACGTGTTTCCACCACTCAATTCCTACTCAGCTATACAAATATCTCACTCTGAACTAAATATGATTCAATCACTGTAACTGGTAATTGCTGGTAATAATGCACTGAATTTATCAAACTAAACAATATAGGAAACTTAAGCAGTATAATGTAATGGATATGGAATAAAATAGTAAACTCAGATTGCTCCCAAGGTGTGTTCACAATGAATGGAAGGGCGTCATTATATAGGGCCCGAAATACAACGGATTCCCAGTTATGTAGGCATGCCAAATGACAACACAGTAATCAGAAACAGTCAAAAGACATTTGGCGGATTATTTAACCCTAAGTCATCAAACATGAAGGTGATTCGACCTCCATTTTTGACAGCAGCAAAGCTTATTTCAATTTGAATTCGTTCAGTTTGTTAAAACGTGACAGCGCTTGTTCTCACGCGTTTTTTCAGCTAGGTTATTTGCCAAGTTTTATTGAAGACTTTTTCCTTGCTCTAATGGCGTCCAGATTTCATTTTATTCACCAAGCAAGAGATAAATCGGCCATTTTCAACTGTCCGGCCCTAGTCGCGCGAATTTCCTGCGCGTTTTTCATTTTGCTTCAGCATTTTCGCGTTTTTTCTTCTTTATTTCGCATTTGCAATTCTTTAATATTTTTAATAAAGTTTCCAAAGTAAAAAATGACGCATTTGTTCAAGCTCAAATTTGAAGTTTAATATTTCAACGAATACATTTGAGAAATCCGCGTTTTTAAAGAAATTCGCGATTTTAAGAAATCCGCGATTTTTATGCTCTTCCCAGATTTGCATTCGCATTTTATAAAAGGGTTTTAAAATGTTTTAATTTCCATTTCATTTGATTTTATCAATTCTTTTATTTAAATATATTTTGTATATTTTAAAATACTTATATAATATAGTTTGTGTAATTATTTTAAAATTTATATAATCCACATTTCAATATTATTTATTTATATATTTTATCACATATATATTTCAATTAAGTGTAATATTTTATATATATAAATATATATATTTTCCGACATTACATCGTGATGTATATATATATATATATATATATATAAATATTACCTTAATATTAATATATATATATTTAAATATATAACTATATACCACATTTACATAGGTATTTATGTATTTATGTATATACATATATTCATAATATAATCACATTATTAATATATACATTAATACATAGATATTTATGTAATTTTGCTAGGCAGTATTATTAAATATTATCTCCACTACAGATATCAGACGGAATGTGTACACATATACACTTGTATATGCGTATGTATAGATGTATGTGCCTAATTAATCAAAACACATAATATTCACATAATTCATACTTGGATCATGGTTTGGAAAGTCTGACGTCTAAACAATCTCATCCCTAAAGCATAAAGAAGTGAATTCAGAATCCTTATAGTCAATACACAAGCCTATGGATGACTTACCGTTGCCTCGACAAACAAACTTGGCTTACTCATTCAATAGTATGTGTGTGTATGCTCAATTTGGTATTCGTTACTGTTTACCCGACCAAGTTCCTCCCCGAATGATGTCTCTCCTCTGCCCGGAGGATCAGTCTTCGTACCTGCATATCATGACATGACACCGGCAGTCATATGCTCATAACGAGGTAAAAACATCTCACGAGTTAGAATAACATTATTCTATAATTGTATGCAACATTTAATCAAGACAAAAATCATTTAGAAGTAACAATCTAATGAAACCATCATTTAAACATAACTCAATCATTTATTAACAAGATCAACCATGTTTTATTCATCATCAAGATTCAAACAGTACAATCAATTGCCCTATACAATAGTAGCTATAATATCGGGATGTAACATTTGCAACTCTAAGTATTCTCTCCAAAAGAATGAAATAGGATGCATATCTGGTCTCAACTAGTTTCAAGAACTCCTTCGCGAAGCTCTTGAAGATTGCATGTGAAGTGTGGTGGTTGCAGATATACATCTGCACATCTCTTGCATTGGTGACCACTCCTCTAATCCACTCAATCTTCCCCATGTCTTTGAGTGCATTGTTCATGGCACACACACAACATGGAGTCCACCAAATATGTCTGTATGTTGCCTCAACAAGCCTCCTTGCAACTCTGCAAACATGTGCTGCATCTGTCACTCCTTGGACCACATTTTGTGGCCCAATCTCCTCAATAGCTGTCCGAATCTCCTCAATAGCTGTCTGAAGGATGTCAAACTGAAAATCAACATCTTTTTGATGCCTTGAACAATCAACCGCCCTGAGAAAGAATGGGCCCTCTGAGCATGTAATTATGACATTGATGAGTGGACGATGCCTAATGTCCGTCCACCCATCCATAACTATGCTACATCCATACTCCTCCCAACATGCCCTCATCATCTCCATCAATGAATTGATCTTGGCATAGTTGTTATCCAAGATCGTGGTCCTCAATTTGTGCTCACCTGGTGGCACATATGATGCTCCTCCCTTCGCCACCATAGACATCATCTTCTTATAATAAGGAGATCGAGCTACATGAAATGGGATGCCAGTGGCAAAAAATAACTTGCCAATGGAAACATCTATCTGATCCCTCAGGTGCACATTAAACAAATCAGCTATGGGGTTAGGCTTACTTTGCATCATGCGTTTCCCCTTGCCCTATTGTGATTCAACCATAGCACTATAAGTGGATGAAGGTCCTGAGGCTGACCCTGACAATGTTCCTGCTCTCTGATGCGATGTAGGAGTAGAAATATGTGTCTGCCTCTGCATTTGCTGCTCCTGAATCTATTGAATAGTCTGAACATGTTGCCTACTAGACAAGGTAGTAGGCATTGGAATTCCCACATCATCTAGAACACCCCAAAGCTTGTTAAACTCAATTCTGTATTTCAGATTTTTAGGGTCCTTCAAAAAATTACATGCTCCCACACCTTTTCTTGGCCAAAAGAGGAAGTGTGCATTAACTTTGGTGATGCTTCCAAACCAATCATCACCACAAATGTTGCATTTTCATTTCCTCATGCCACCACCTGATGATGTTGGGGTTGTTATTCTTGTTGCAAATTATTTGAGAGGAGATTTGGGATCATAAGGACCCCTAGCCCACTCTGCCAAAAGCTAGGAGGGGCAATCACTAGCAAGTGGTGCACTAGCTATGGAACTAGTTTGCCCTTCCGGATTTGACCCATGCTCACCCCCCTCATTGGGCTCATCCTCATGCTCGGGTTCATATTCTGATTGGCTTGCACTATGAGAATGAGTTTCCATCTCATCCTCACTCATTTCATGACTGTGGGAGCTCATTTTGACATTGCATTTCACAAAATGAAAAAAAAACTCAATAAACACATAGTTTCAGCCTATGCCCTACTTTAAAATTAAAAAATAAAACTCTATATTTTAAATTCTTTAACAAATTTTAAATTGTAAAACAAAATCTAAATTAATTTAGAAAATGAAACAATAAGAAATGAAATAAGAAAATAAAACAACAAGAAATGAAAAAACATTGAAAATCAGAAAATAAAATAAAAAATTAGTTAAAAACCCTATCTTTTGCTTGAAAAATCTCTTCAACAAGGTGAAGAATCTCCCTCCTCTTCTTCTTCTTGCTCCTTGTCACTCCTCTTTCACTTGCAATCACTCCTTTCACTTTTCCACTCACTCTTTCCTCAGCTCTTCACTCTTCTTCTTCTTGCTGTAGCAAACAATTAGAAATGAAAATGTGAATAAAAATGAAGCTTGGATGGCCTTTTGAAGGCATAGAAGAGTGTAGATGGGCCCCACATACCCTTAGGGTTCGAATAGGACCAAAGAAATAATAAAAAAATGTGTTAAATATTTTTTAAAACCATGTCTTTAATTTGCCGCCATGGGGGACACCTGGGCGTCCCCCTTAGCATCTCGGGGATGCTAGGACGTTTCCGCGTCTCTGGTGGTGAGGGAAAAAAATGGTGGCACTGTCGGAAACTTGGGAACGCCATCCCCACGTCTCGGGGACGTCCCCATTCCGGGAACGCTAGGGCTTTAGGGGGGGACGCATCTCCGGGGTTCACTGTCTTTTTCTAGGATTCACTCCAAATCTAATTTGGTTTGCTTTTTATTTAATATTAAAAGTATATGAATTCTTTAACTATTCAATTCTAATTATCCTCAAATAATGTTTGCACACTATTGAACTAAATAAAGAAACCTATTGAATTTTCAATACAACTCTAATTTAGCTAAATTCTAATTTATTGAAAATAAAATAAATCTAACTAATTATTATCTTAATTAATTTATTAAGGCAAGGGTGTTGCTTCGTCTTGAAACATCTTAAACTCCAACATTCCTTAATATAATTTGGTTAGACAATAATGATCTATAATGTTTAACATCAATGTTTTGGATCAAGTGTTTCCTCTTCCTAATGTTGGATCATGAGTGTGATCCAAAACATTGATGTTAAAAATCTTGACATATTTAAATCCAGAAACATTATGAGCATTTCTAGCACTATGGAGATATCATGGCTGTTAATATGATCTAAATAAACCTATATCAAACAATCAGATCATATATCAATGCCTATACAAACATGATAATCTCAAAGATACAAGAACAATTATTGAAGCAACAATGCTTATCATATAGAATAATAATTATAATATCCAATTTTCTAGCATAATCCCACGCGCGAATGGGATCATACAATATAGCGAAGCATAGGTGTATTCATATTTGAATTTTTTGTAATGATCTAATGTAGTTTTAGAGATTCAACTTAGAGACCTAGAGATGGCTTGCCAAAGATAACAAATTGTCTCTAAATTCTCGTTCTTGCATTTCCGAAAATAAGTTGGAGTTAATCAGTATTGGTCGGAAAGGAAGTATAGAGCGTTGAAAAAAAATGTATGGAGATTTGATTTAGGAGTGTTGATGTTTGTAGCTTCAGGAGATATTACCCCAGTTGGCCAGAAGTCAGATTAATTCTTTTTCTCTAGGTCGGCTCAAGTGGAGTTCAAATTAATTATAAACATTTGTTCATTTTTGCTGGGTCGGCCCAAGTGGGGTATGACGCCTAGTCTTGTATAAATGGAGAGAGACTCTCCTCATTCAAACATACATTCAATTCATTTCGCCATTCTTTGATCAAGAAGAAGGTTCGCTACTCAAGAAGGAGGACTGCTATTGCTCAGAAGTTTGCACTACTTCAGTGCTGGGTTATATTTTGTACTTTGCCTAACTTGGTTGATTCTCAAGTGCTATTTTTGCACTGTTGTACTTGATCTTTTATTAGTAAAGGTGTTGTTGGGTTTTTCTCCCTCGAGTAGAAGGGTTTTCCTAGGATAAAATTCTGTGTTCTCTGTTATGAGTTTATTTCTTTTGTTTACTGTTCATATTTGATCTAAAAACAACATGGTATTAGAGCCAGGTTCAAGAAAATCTGATCAGATTGGACTAATCATAATTCCGGGTTGTGTGGAAGACATTTCTTAGGGCAGTTACTGGGAAAAGAAGATGGTGACTGGTGTCAAGCTAGAAAGATAGACTTGATGGGTGTTATGGCTAAGCAAATTTATGGTGGAATTTGTAGAGGATTTCCTAGGCTATAATGTATATGTTGGATTATGCAAGCCAGTTGTTCCAGCTGAGTGCAAACCCATGGGCATAAAGAATTTCAATGTTTAAATTTAACCTCTCATTGAGGTGTTTGGGTTTGAATCAATTGAAAGGTTTAATACAAACAAGGAACATTTGGCGAAGGGATTTGCAGCTATATTGATGATGTTTAATGTTAAAGTTTAAACCCTCATACTTCTACGAATTGGCCCTACTGTTACATATCCAATTTGGATATATATCTTTGGAGGTGGAGTGGCATTTGAAAATATTGTTGTGCTATTAATCGTGGAGTTTAGAGTGCCGCTGCACCTTTAGATGAGGTATTTTGTGGTGTTTATTTTGGAGTGATGGGCAATGGATTTACAATGTTTTGGGTGTGGATTAGATGATTTGCAAACTTTGTACTTGCCTGGCCATGCCCTGCCTTGATGAGGCTGTACTCTTCTAATTTGGTTGACCTGGTTGATGTTGATGTTTTGGTTCTGGGTATTTTAGCATTAGATTCTCCATGATAGGGCGCCACTTTATGAGTTATCTTGATGGTGTTTGACACTGCCCTAATTTTATCAAATTAAATCGCCCATGTTCAGTCAGTTCAGGCATTTGGCACTTGTTTTGGAAACTATGCTAAGTTCTGGTGATATTTTCAGTAAGAAACTTCATACGCAGCAGTACTTAGGTTAAGCAACACTCAACAAAAGGTGGCAGACATCAAGAAAATAATATATGAATTTTAAATGCTAGTCGCCTCTGCTGGAGCACAACACCATTCTGTAGAAAGGCAAAATTTATCACAGGTCTGCAAGTTAGAAATTCAACGGTTCTTTTGGAAACCTGTAGAGGCTTATTGGAGGTTTGGGAATGAGGAATTCATTGTGAGTTGTGTGCCACTGTTCTGTGTGCGAATATATATTTGGGTGCCTAGTGAATGAGGTCACATTCTATAGTCACTATAATCACTGTAATATTCACAGTTGCAGAGTACAGACCCTAGTTACATTGTGTGGGAGTTTCCCTTGGGTGCTAGGTGGTAAATGATTGCATTAGCAACCTGCCATGAGTCCACAAATATTATAATTTGATGGTAGTTGGTATTGATGAAGTCTCAGATGCCTTGTAATCAGCCTTACAGCTTGCAGCACTTGCATTTTTTGATTAGAGGCGCTGCAACTCTTGTAAACCCTAAGTGTTGCAAGTACAAGCATTTTAAAGCATATTCAAGTCGTGCTTTATAAGGGACTGCGCAGATAAGAAGGCGTGTGAATTTGGAAGCAGGTCGCTGTGATTTCAGTCGTGGACACTAATTCAAGCCTTGGGAAGTGACGTTTGTGGATAAGGAGGCTGGTCGCATCAATAGTCATGAGGAATGACTTCTCAAGAACTGATAACAACAGATGCTGATATTTCCCCGACGCTTCTAAGTCACAACAAACTCTTCCAAGTTGGGTCAATTTGTTTTCTAGTTCTAAGCAACCTGAAAATATCATTAGCTTTTGTTGTATCACATTGGGTTTTCCTTTCATCCTATCATTAAAGGTCACAAATCATTGTAACTGTGGTGAAGTTTCAGTCTGAAGAGAAATGCAAACTTAGTATTGCTGTACATTTGTGGGTTGATAGTCTAAGTGTATAATCTGCCAGTTATCTCAGAAGGTCGTTGTAATAAGTCTGAAGCTAATTTGCTACTGAAGTTATTTTTCTAAGTGCTCAGAATTATATTTCTGCTCATTAAAATTGCTCAGAATGCATGAGTAATGGTCTGCTGTTCTATTCCTATGAGTGGTCTATTGCAAATTGAAGTGAAGTTGTATATTGTCCCAAAACTGTTTTGGTCACTATTGATTTTGTTGGCGTTTCAATACGCACCTTTGGAATGCGGATTAGAAACAGACAGTTATGCACAGATAAAATGCTCTTCAAATTAGGAGGGGAAGCTTCCTCTTTGCTGATGTTGCTCAAGAAAGCAAATTAAAACTAATTTGCCTATCTTTTTGTTTAGCTAAGAGCACAAGGTTATAAAACTCAAGCGCTGTAGTTGAGATTTTCTGTTTTAGAAGTTCAACTACGACTAAGCCTACTCTAATGACGTTTCTAACTTTTCAAGTAAATGCAGAGCAAGAGAGTTAGAAATGGACAAGGAAGGATTTTCTGACAAAATACTTAAATAAACTCTTTTCCAACACACATCTACTTACTTTCAATGCAAGCTGAAATGGAGATCATATAAGCATAACACAAACATAAATCTAAGACTTTATATCAGGGCAACAAAGCAGGCACAAGACTTTATTTTCTCAAATTTCAGGAACAAAAGATTACACTTTTGGGACAGTAGGATTGTAGCAAAATAGGCTTATAGTTTAGCCATCAAACCAAAATACATTGACACAAGACACATGCATTGAACAATAACTTGTAGCTAAAGAGGCATATGAGCTTGCTCTTACACAAAGTGAACTGACATTGAATAACAACTTGCAACATTACAGGCTTGCAATTTGCTATCACAATAACCGTTCCCAAAATAATGGGCAAGGCTGCCCTTATTTATACACAAGCAAAGGAGTAGGGAACCCTAAAATTTCCTTGCTTTTACAACTAAGGCTTGCCAACATGCAAGCTTTATTTCTAAAACTAAACAAGATAAACATCTAACCACCTATGAAAGCATAAAAACAGGAAATGCCAACTATTACAACTTGTTTTCTTTCTCTTCTTCAAAGAATGGATAAGAATTGAGACAAGAATAGAAAGAAAGCTTGGAGAAAGTCAAGCTTCTAGATGACTGTTGCTTTAAATCTCCATCACATCCACCAAAAAGCTGTTTTGTTTCTTGATTTCAAGTGGAGAGTGCTGCTGAAAATAGAATGCTGATTTGCCTTAAAAAAACAAGTTCTCTAGAAAAAGTTGGGACCTAAGTTTTGTAGAAAATCACGTTCCAGAGAAACCCATATGCTCAAAAATTGAAAAAGCTGAATTCCTCTTGAAAATGTAGCCAAAAAGCAGTTTCTAGAAGAGGGAAAAGTTTCTCAATGTTGAAGAGGATGAAAAAGCAAAGAGACCCATGTGATTAGAAATGGAAAAAGCTGAGTGGCTATTTTGAAAAAGCAACGCCCTAGAAGTTTGGAGCACGAAAAAACGTTCCTCTTTGCTCACTGATCTCGAAACAACGAAGAACACCGAAAAAGCATGTCGTTTAGGTCTTCAAATCTTCGTTGAGAGAAAAGGGAAAATCTTCTTGCTCTAGACGCCAACCTGCAAAAATGAATAATGAGAGACAAAAGCTCTCTTAAATAAGTTGAGGTTTGAGAAAATCTACTTTCTTTTTGCTTTAAAACTTCTCGAAGCCAATCTTGAGCAGGTTCGTCGAATGCAGACACTGTTTGGAATGTTGGAGGATGAAATTTGAAAATTTGACTAAGGCATGGATTCTTGGGCACCTCTCTTGGACTTGGGTGCTTTTGCTTGGCAATTAGCCAAATTTTCACTATTTTCAACTTTTGCTTGATTTTTAACCTCAATTTGATCCTTGATTCTAGGACGCTCGGTGAATCCCATGATTTGGTAGAATGATCCATCGTAGAGCTTGAGCGAATTTGACGAAGTTTGTTTGGAGGCAACTTTTCATAAAAACTCCATCTAACCCCTCAAAATGCTGGGCGCCCCTGGCTAGTTGGGGAGCCCATGATCACTAGAGATAGTCATTTTTTCATATTTTTCAATTTCTTGCTTGTTTCTCTTGATCTTCTGATGAATTCGTGATTTCGGGAGCTAGAATGATCCGATTGACTGACTGTCAGATTTGCTGAATAGCTTGATGAATTCTAAGGAGGGTCTTCTAGAGATTATCTCTTTTGAAAACTGATTTCAGGGCCTCAAAAGGGCGCCCCTGGCTACCTGGGGCGCCCATGGCTTCTAGACTTAGTCTTTTCTTTTTTTTTTTGGATTTTCAACTTTTAGACTTGCTTTCTGATCTAGGCCAAGATATTCACTACAAAGCTGGCATAATTCTGAAGAGATTGAGCATATTTGCAAACCCTAACTGCTAGATTAGGGCCTCCAAAACCCTAGGCGCCTATCTTCTTCTAGGGCGCCCAAGTTCTCTAGACATGGAATATTTTTTGATGATTTCATGATTTGCATTCTGCTTCTTAGTTGAGATTTCTCCGTTTGATCTTGAATTCTGGGTGACTGATTGATCAGATGACTGTGTCGATGGATTCATTGTGGAGCTGGGAAGATTCTGAACAACATTGTCTAGGAGCACAAACCCTAAATTCCATCAACTAGTGCCTTGAAAAGCTGGGCGCTATCTCCTTTTGGGGTGCCCATGGCTGGCAGAGTTAGTTTTTATTTTGGAATTTTCAATTTCTCTCGATTTTGCTGTTTTGATAGTGATTTGCTTGTTGGAAGTCAGATGTTCTTTTCATGGTTGGAGAGGTCATATCTTGTGCATACAGAGTCAGATTTTGGACTTCTTATAGTTGACGAAAAGCTTGTTCAGAGCATTACATAGTGGATCAGGTTTGGAGATGTTGACATGATTTATTTGCGTTATTTCCATCTGAGCTGTTTATAGGTTACTTTGACTATGGTGATTGTGTGAGTTTATGGCTATTTGGATCTTGGTGATTTGATGTTGGAATCATTGTATACTCACATGTACATCTTTGATTATTTTTATTTGACATGGTTATCGGTATATTGCTGGATTTGTATGTTGCATTGTTGCATCTACAAGTTGTGTAGTGTTGTAGGCGGTCTAGACTTACAGGTTGCATTTATGACTTGGATATGGGTTGTCTATGTCCATAGATACTTCAGTGTTGTTACAGATTTAGATTTGTTGCTTAGTTTAGTCACTTGTTTTACTTGTTTGGTTGTCATGTTGAGGAGGAGAGATGGTATTACCAGGTGTAGTCATGATATGAGACCTATGTAGTTGACTATGTGATGCAAACATGTGTGACACGGTTGGATTGTGTTGCTGGAGCATTTGGTGGTGATCATGGTATCATGGATGTTCCTTGTGCTTTAGGGACTTTGGCATGACATGATTGTTTATGTAAGTGTGTTGTTGGTGGTGTTGGATTGATTCTTGATTTGGTTTGTGGCAGTGTAACTTCTTGGTT
>VDFB02156886.1:0-26688 GCA_007258455.2 Sequoia sempervirens
AGTGCAATCTTCTAAGGGGTGTGCTTGTGATTTTCACGTCATGAATAACTACCATCAAATCGAACAATATTTATCCAGACAGAAGTTAAGCATCCACAATATAAGCTCAGGCTAACTTTATGCATTGAACATAAATCATTCATTCAAAGAAAGTATGAGCAATAATTTCACCAATCCATACTATCAAATCTTTCATTCATCTAACAAACATGCAAATAAAATCTAAACTATGATGAGGGATAAGAACCATGCCAACTCCAAGATAATAGAGGTAATCACCATCGATTCGAACAATGCATTACTTATTACTTTGGCAGTTGTAAGCAACAATTTATTTATCTCAACATGTTTTGCAACATGCTCCCATGTTTTACAAATGAGGGGTGAGTTCAATTTATAGGCTCTTCAATTACAATTCAATGGCCAAGATTGATTTCAAATCAACGACCGAGATTACAAAATAAAACCCTAATTAGGGTTTGTCACAACTAACTACGTCTCGACCAATGAGAAAATTACATTTGGGGACACTTGTCCTTCTACTAAATATAAACCAATTCCATAGATAAGTCAAGTTCATTGAACCTAGATATGTTGACTTGGAACAATTTGGTTGGTTGGAAGATGATGAGATGCCATCTCAGCGTGGTGGATGTCTTCCTTGGTCACTTTGTTCTTGTTTCTTCCTAACTCTGATCTTGGATTTCCTTTGAGATTTTGGTTTCTTCTTCTCACTTGCATTTGAATCTTTGAGGTTTGGAAGTTTCCCCTTGGAGTAGATGTCTAGACTTAAAGTTATTAAACTTTTCTTTCTTGATTGCTTTGAAATTCCTTCAAGTGCCTTGAATTTGGAGAAAAACTCCCCTGTGCTTTCGCCACAATGGAGGAAATTGGAACTTTCTTTGTGAAGTATTTCCCATACTTAGCCAAATTTTGGCTATTCAATTTCATTTTGTAACACCTTCATGTGGACCATTCAACACTTAGCCAAGATTTTGGCCATCTCTATGCTCGAATTGAACTTTGCCTGTGGATTTGCCTTTAATTATGAATTTGGCTTGTGCTAAGTAGGGCAGATTCCATCCTTGGACAAGGATTTTATTCATTTCCTCTTTACTTTTCCTCTTTATTCCTCTTCATTCTTCCTGTTTTCTTTCAAACACATCAAAATTTGATTCTTTTGTTGTAGGAAAATTCCACACTTAGCCATTTTTTGTTTCCTCTCCGCAAATTTTACCATGTTTGTTTATAACCTTGGCGGACTTTGGCACATGTCATGCCATTTTTCTATTATGCTTGAGTGAACTTCCTCATTGGCAAGCCAATTCTTTTTTTCTTCCTTAGGCGGACTTGGCTATTGGTAGGATAATTTGCTTTTATCATGGGCTGACTTTGAATGATCTTGGACATTTTCCAAGTGTCAAGGCGGAACTCATTATTGTTTGGACATTTTGAATTTATAGCATGGCGGACTTCACATTTTCCATGCCATTGGATGGCGGAGTTCATTGTGTCTTGGGCACTGCTATTTTTCACCTAGGAGGATTTCATCATTGGCAAGCCACTTTTCTTGCTAGGTGGGTAGACTTCATTATTAGTAGGCCATTCTTGGGCGGACTTTGGACTTGGCAAGACATCTTCCTTCTTGGCTGTGTCTTGGACATCTTCGATTTAGCCTTGGCAAACTTCATGATTGGTTGGCCATGTTGGGTGGAGTTGCTCATTGCTTAGGGAATTTTGAAATTTTATTCTCCAAGGTATCAACACTTAGACAATTTTCTAAGTTTTTGTCCCCAAGGTATCAACACTTAGCCAATTTTCTGAGTTTTCCTCCCAAGGTATCAACACTTAGCCAATTTTCTGAGTTTTTCTCCCCGAGGTATCAACGCTTGACCAATTTTCTGAGTTTTCCTTGGCGGACTTCATAGTTGTGCCACTTTGCTCATTTGCTAAGGCAGAGTTGGAGAATTTCATGCCAAAGCATGGCAGACTTGGAGTTCCTTATGCTAGGGTAGACTTTGAGCTTCTTGTGCCATTTATGTGTTGGGCGGACTTGGCCAACTTCATGCCAACTTCTACCTCAGGCGGACTTCATCAATACTTAGACATTTTTCCCTTGGGCAACTTCACCTTTGTCTTGCCATCCATTCTTTTAGCTTGGGCAGACTTTCAATGTCTTGCCATCTTCACCTTGAGCTAGGCGGACTTGAGGTTTTTCATGCCATCTTGTCTAGGGCGGACTTCACATTGGCCTTGCCATATTCTCCTTTAGCTTGGGCGGACTTTACTAACACTTAAACATTTTCTTTCTTGGCCTAGGGCGGACTTCATAGTAGTTTGGACAAGCATCTTTCAAGCTAAGTTGGACTTCATGACTCCTTTGCCATCTATTCCTTGGTGTCTAGGCAGACTTCACCAACTTTATGCCATGTATTCTTTGAGTTGGGCGGTCTTGCTTGATCTCTACCATCTCCTCTTGGGCGGACTTTGCTTCAAGTTAGACATGATGCTCTTCATGCCAAGGGCGGACTTCATCAAGTCTTGGACATGCTTCTTTTCCTTCCAAGCGGACTTGACCATGTGCTTGGACATCCATCCTTGGGCGGACTTTGAAGTTCTCTGGACACATCTCATTTCTCCTTGACACTTAGATGAATTTCATGCTTTCTCCTGGATCATCTAGAACAAAACCCTCGTTTGGAGATTTTTCTTTCTGTTTATACTCGGTGGCACAATTTTTTTTTTGATTCTGAAGATAAAAAATGTTGACACCATGACCTGTGGGACCCAACCCTTGGTCAACTTTCAAAAAAAGCTGAAAAAGCAAAAAGCAAAAAGCAAAAATCAGGCGAAAAAGCTACTTCCCGGATTGGTCCCAAAGTGCCAAAAATAGAAAAAGCAAATAGAAAAAATGCAGAATATCTAAAAAATAGGAAGTGTCAGAATTGACTGAAAGCAATGGCGTTCTTTGTCTTCCAGACCTTTTGAGCACTTTGACGACGTCTATGCACTGTTTTGGGCTTGAATTCTCTACTTGACTTGGATGACCACCTAAAAGCTCCAACTCCTCATTGTAAAAGAAAAATGATGATTAGCAGTTGTGATGCCAAGGCAAAACCCCAAAGAGAAAAAAACAAGGGGGTCCCCATTTGCAATGGGGTGATGTGTGAAAAGGTCACAACACTACCCCACTTGCAAAACCTTTGGCAATTGTTGTGCCTTCTAAACCATTTATTATAGAGCTCCTTAGATCATTCATTTTCATGTAGGTGATGTTTTTGTAGTGTATTGATTTATATGATGTTTTATTGGGATTCAGCTACATATGTTTGAGTCAATCTTAATTGACCCATATTTCATGGATAGTGTGATAATCTTTTGTTGCCTCCTCGATGGTCAAGAATCTTATTTTGATACTTGTAACAAAAATTATTGCTATAATCATTGCCATCAACACAATAGTAATCCTATTATTGTACTTATATTTATTATCATTTAGTAATGAAGGGACATTGTGTTACCTGGGAATTATAGCTTGAAAATGAAGCCTTACATTTCAAGAACCACCTTCTTGAACCTTCTGTTTGGAGAGTAGACTTCTCAAGTTTGCCATGTATATGCACAATCGTATTTCAAACACAGCATCAAATTACCAAATAAAGAACAACAAAAGCTTCCTAGCACCTAAATGATGTTTGGGCACACTCCAGTTTATAGATGGTTTTGAACTTTATCGTCACCTTTACTGCAAAAACTAACCAACGGATGATAAATTTAAAAATATATAGGTTGCACCTTTAATTTTTGTTGATGTTGTCCAACAGAAGATCAAGGCATAAAAATTGTCTGGGAGAAAACTTGTCTGATGCTAACCTCAGATAAAATGTGATGAACCCTGCTGGCTCTCAACTCAAACCCTAGTATTTTCTTAAGTCTTAATGTGTTATTTTAGTTTTTTAGAGAAAGTTTATAGACAAAAGAGAAGGGGCGCAGCATATAAAAGCTCATAAACTGTAAAACAGAGCTATTTCCTACAGAATGGAAATGCAGAAGGCGTTATTTTATTGAAACAATTAGATCACAAGTGATAGACATACCAAAATGTTTGCAGATTATTTATTTAAAACATTAAGCCAGCTCGCCAGCCAAGAATGGTGAAAACTGGCATATAAGGTCGCCTGGCCTCTAGATTTGAGTTCTCCCTCTTCGAAACTAGATACAAGCTCTTGAAAAAGGTAGACGCTAGTGATGGAAGTCAAATAGAAGCCAAAAGGAAGGCGTTTCAACAAGTTACTTCACACGCCTCCCTAAATGGGCACATATCCCAATGCAAGTAGTACGGCCAAGGTAGAAACCCCAAAAGAACACTCTGAAAGCTGAATCTGTAGATTAAGGCGTCTCTGGAGATAAAACCCCCTTTCCCTATTGCAGACAACTGAATACAAAATAATAGAACCCTGATTGAAGCATGTAGAACCTCTGTATGAAGCTCTCTCAATTGCACAAATTCGACTGGTCTCTCACAGTCTCAAAAGTGCTCAACATTGAAGAGATGTCGTTCTCCAATGGAAGTTTGCTCAAAACCCTGATCACAGGTAAAGCACAGAAGGAAAACCCAAGGCAAAGTCAAAATAATCAATAATGAGTTTCTCATTGCCCAAAAGCCTTATATAACCAAGAGGCACGAATTCCAAGAAAAAACCGCACTTCCTCATCATTTAAATCTTTAAACATATTCTTATGTCCTTTTCAATAGTTGAGATTTAAATAATTGGCGCCACTTAAAGGTATTAATGATTTAATTTTAAATCACCCTTTTTCCATGAATATTTAAGTGATATAAAGTGATAAAGTCAATTTGACTTTATAATAAAATATTAAGTTAATTAATAACTTAATTCACTCAAATAAGCATAACTTCCACAAATCTTCATAGAATCCGGTGCTGTCAGAAGCTATCAACTCCTGAACTGCCAAGGCCTGCAGTGAGCTAATCCCAGAACTCTGAAAACGAGAACGACCAAGCTCTCTAGAAAGTACCACTGACCCTCTAACCAAACTAGTTAGCCCACAAGGGTCCAAGAAAGGGCTAACACACTGTTCCCGAGAACTAGCTAGAGCGGGTACATCACAGTCCGCCCTCCCCGAATTTGCTTGCCCACAAGCAAACTCAAAGCCGGATGCTGAAGAATACTGTCACTCTCCCAAGTAGCATCCTCTGTCGATAGATCTTTCCACTTTACCAAGTATTCCCTGATAACCCGCCTTCGAAGATGACGCTCTCTGGAATCCAAAATGGCCTCAGGTATCAAAATCAATTTCCCCTCATCATCCAGGGATGGTAAATCAATAGGAGTCACTTGTTGTCCCAACGCCTTTTTGAGGCGCGACACATGGAACACATTGTGAACCTTACTGTCCATCGGAAGATCTAACTCATAAGCCACTTCACCGACATGTCTGACAACTTTGAAGGGTCCATAGTATCGCGGCTTAAGGTTCTGGGCGCCCATAAGGCTGAAGCATCAAATACACCAAATCATCGACCTCGAAAGATCGCTCCACTCGCCTCTAATCATCATATTGTTTCTGCTGATTTTGAGCTTTCTGTATATTCTCTCTGAGTGCTCTCATAATATCCTGGTTCTCCTGTAATAAATCACCAACACTGGGTACTCTACTGTCACTCAGCAATAAATCTAGAAAGCTCGGAGCATCATATCCATATAATGCTCGGTAAGGTGTCATCTGAATGCTCATGTGATGAGTGGTATTGTAGCAATACTCACAAAGGTATAACCACCTCACCCATGCCTTCTGCTGCCCTGAACTGTAATTCCGCAAGTATCCTTCCACCCATTTGTTGACTATCTTAGTCTGACCATTTGTCTGTGGGTGGTAGCTGGTACTCAGAGTGAGTTTTGTCCCGCAAAGTTTGAATAACTCCTGCCAGAAGTTACTCATAAACCTGCTGTCCCTGTCACTGACTATACTCCGAGGCAAACTGTGCAACCTGAATATCTCTCGGAAGAACAAATCTGCCACTTGGGTAGCTGTATGTGTAGTAGTGATTGAGAAGAAATGTGCATACTTCGTCAATCGATCTACCACCACAAAAATGCTGTCTTTCCCTTGAGCTTTCGGAAAGCCCGTAATAAAATCCATAGACAAGCATTCCCACTTCCTCTCAGGGATAGGAAGCGGCTGGAGTAAACCTGCAGGGTATGTATGTTCTTGCTTGTTTTGCTAACAAACAAGGCATTCCCTGACATACTGAAGAACAAATGATTTGAGACCCTTCCAAGAGAATCTCTCCCGTACCTGCCTGTAGGTCTTAAAGTAACCGGGATGTCCTGCCATGGGTGAATCATGAAAAGATCTCAATACTCTGTCCCTCATCTCAGAACCTGGGACTAGTAATATCCTCCCTTTGTAAATGATAAGATCATCTTCAAGTGAGTATCTGTCATCCTGTACTGTCCCATCTACTATGCTAGAAGCCCATGGGTTCTTAGCATATTCCGCTACTATCATATGTCTCCAGTCCTCTGCAATCTGTGTAATGGAGCTCAAGTGAGGACGGCGAGATAATGCATCAGCAACCACATTTTGAGTGCCCTTGACATAGGAGATGTCAAAATCATAAGACTAAAGTTTGCTGACCCATTTCTGTTGCCTTTCGTTCAGATCTCGCTGCCCAAGAAAATGTTTCAGACTATTGTGATCGGTTTTAATACTGAATTTACTACCAACCAAGTATTGCCTGAATTTGGCCATGGCATGCATGATGGCCAACATTTCTTTATAGTAGATATTGTAGCTCCGTTCAGGACCTCTTAGCTTCTTGCTCTCGAAAGCTATAGGGTGTCGATCCTGCATGATGACTGCACCAATACCCTCACCACTGGCATCACAATGTAACTCAAAAGGTTTGGTGAAGTCCGACAAAGCCAAAACTGGACATGTAGTCATGAGAAGTTTGAACTTCTCAAAGCACGCCTGTGCTAATGGTGTCCACACAAAAGTACCCTTCTTAGTCAAATCAGTTAGTGGCGCAGCATGCCGCGAGAATCCACTAACGAACCGACGATAGAAGGCACATAATCCTACGAATCCCCTGAGCTGTGTCAATGTCTCAGGTGTAGGCCAATCGATGATAGCTCGAACTTTCTCTGGATCCATGTTGACTCCCTCTCCACTGATGATGTGTCCCAGATACAAAAGCTCGGCCATGCCTAAAGCACACTTGGACTACTTGGCGTACAAGGACTCCCTATCAAGTATGCTCAATACCTCATCCAGGTGGACCATGTGTTCCTCCCATGATTTACTGTAAACCAGGATGTCGTCGAAGAACACCAATACATATTTCCTCAAGTGAGGATGGAAAACCCTGTTCATAGTAGATTGAAATGTGGTAGGAGCATTGGTTAATCCAAAAGGCATAACCAAGAAGTCGTAGTGTCCACAGTGACATCTGAATGCGGTTTTCTCTATGTCTTCCTCTCGGACTCTGATCTGATGATAACCTATCCTCAAATCAATCTTTGAGAAGTAGCAAGCTCCATGAAGCTTCTCTATCAACTCATCAATCCGTGGTATAGGATACCTGTTCTTAATAGTCCTCCTGTTGAGCATTCTGTAGTCAATACACATTCTGAGTGTACCATCCTTTTTCTTCACCAAAACAACCGATGAAGCAAAGGGTGACTTACTCGGCCTGATGTGCCCCATAGCTAAAAGTTCTTTGATGGTCTTTTCAATTTCATCTTTCAAGCGTTTAGGGTGCCGGTAAGGAGTGATCATAATAGGTTTTGTGCCCTCATCCAGTTCTATGATATGTTCAATACCTCTATCAGGAGGTCTACCTGGTGGAATTGCACTGAAAACCTTTGCATGTTTGATTCGAAGTTCCTGCACATCTGGATGGTAAGAAGAAGCTTGCTGCTCCAACTATGAAGGCATTAACTTGCACTCTGCTGCCCAATCTACCATATCATGCCGAATCAAACGTTCCATTCTACGGAGTGAAATTTCTTTCACATTGCTGTCCTTGATGGCTTTAAGAACATGATTCGTGCCATCAACTCTGAATTTCATCTCCATGTCATGCAAATTAAGTGTGAACTCTCCTATCGCATGAAGCCACTTCATGCCGAGAACTATATCTGTTCCTCCCATGTTCACAACATAGTAATCCGCCTTAAACTCAAAGTTATTGAGTTTCATGGGCAAGTCTGGTATCATCCTCTCGCAATTGAGAGTGTATCCATCTGCAACCTTCACACGAATGCCTTCAAACTGCTGAGTTTGAATTCCCCGTTTCTCCACTAACCGTGAATCAATAAAGTTGTGGGTTGCACCTGTATCTAGAAGAGATATGACCCTTTGACCAGCTAGGATCCCACGGAGTCTGAAAATCCCTCTCTCTGCATGCTGGACATATGAGCCTCTTGTAACTCAGTTTCTACTACAATTTCTGCCTCATTTTCTGATTCTTCTCCATCTGTATCATAGATTGGAGCTTGCTGATCAGAAAAATCAGTCAACGTTTCTCCCTCATAAAACCACTCCATGTGCCTGTTTTTCCCTTTAGGTTTGAGGGGGCAGTCATGATTAAAGTCATACGGACCCTTGCAGTAAAAACAAAGTTTCCTTCTACGAAGATCATTCATAGTTTCACGATCCAATGGTGCTGCATATTTCTTCTTTTGATCAGCATTATCAGCCTTTTTTGGATCTGATTTATTATCTGTGTATGAGGTAGAAGGTTTCGAGCCAAATTGCTTACGAGGTGTAGTAAGCTCCATACTGCGAGCTTTCCTCATGGCCTCCTGTAGTGTAGGCGGATCAAATGCCTTGATCCATCCTTTCATGGGCTCGAAAAGACCCTCAATGAAGAGTATAATCAGCCTCCTCTCAGAAATGCCTGTCACCATAACTGACAATCTCTGAAACTCTCCAATATATGATTCCAAACTACCTAGTTGTTTCAATTGTGCTAGGTCTCTGAAAAATAGTTCAGGATCACGCTTGTCAAACCTCTCTACCAGTCTATCTATGAACTCCTGGTATGAAGTAATCCGGTTATGGTGAAGAGTAGTCATGCCATGAATCCACTAGTCATGAGCCACGCCATCAAGGTGAAGTGTTGCAAATCGAATGGCATCCTCCTCAGGCATGGGACGTAATGTCAAGAATGTGTCCAGCTTACTGACCCAAGCACGTGCTGTAACTCTACCACTGCCATCAAAGTTCGCCAAGGTAAGCTTATTGGTAGCCTGTCTAAGATCATTCTGCTTGAATCTAGGCCTCCTGTCATTCCTGCTTCTGGTGTGTTCTCTCTTCTGGCTCATGAATCTATCGAAGTTAAGGTGCTCCTTAACTCTCGGTGGCAATGCATCCCATTCATCATGCATAACCATGATGTTATCTGCAAAGTTTATCTCACCACCCTGTTCAACCTCATCCTCTTCATCAACATCGTTTCTAGCAAAAATAGGACAAGTAGCTCTCTCAAAGGTATGAGCTGGAACAATGTTTCTATGGGGTTCGCCATGAACACTGCCTTCTCGATCACGATCTTGATTCTGTCTCCTATGAAGTGTCAAATTCTGAACATTTGTGCTCAGCTGTTGGAGGATATTCGCCACCTGTTCTTGGCCTGCCACCATGCCTCTGAGTACATCTCTAGCTTCTCTGTCCTCTTCATCAAGATGATTCCTGCGAGAACCTTCAGCTTCCCTGTCAGCCATGTTATCAAAGCCTAATTCTTCTTCTTGTTCGTCAAATGGAAATGCTGAAAAAGGTTCAAAAGTACTTCTCTGCAAACCAGGACCCCTGCGTGAGTAGTACTTGTCAAACCTATTCTGATGAGGCCGCATAAAGACTGCTAACCCTGCAGGCTGGTAGGATCAGAGCTCTGATACCGCTGTGATGAACCCTGCTGGCTCTCAACTCAAACCCCAGTATTTTCTTAAGTCTTAATGTGTTATTTTAGTTTTTTAGAGAAAGTTTATAGACAGAAGAGAAGGGGCGCAGCATATAAAAGCTCATAAACTGTAAAACAGAGCTATTTCCTACATAATGGAAATGCAGAAGGCGTTATTTTATTGAAACAATTAGATCACAAGTGATAGACATACCAAAATGTTTGTAGATTATTTATTTAAAACATTAAGCCAGCTTGCCAGCCAAGAATGGTGAAAACTGGCATATAAGGTCGCCTGGCCTCCAGATTTGAGTTCTCCCTCTTCGAAACTGGATACAAGCTCTTGAAAAAGGTAGACGCTAGTGATGGAAGTCAAATAGAAGCCAAAAGGAAGGCGTTTCAACAAGTTACTTCACACGCCTCCCTAAATGGGCACATATCCCAATGCAAGTAGTACGGCCAAGGTAGAAACCCCAAAAGAACACTCTGAAAGCTTAATCTGTAGATTAAGGCATCTTTGGAGATAAAACCCCCTTTCCCTAATGTAGACAACTGAATACAAAATAATAGAACCCTGATTGAAGCATGTAGAACCTCTGTATGAAGCTCTCTCAATTGCACAAATTCGACTGGTCTCTCACAGTCTCAAAAGTGCTCAACATTGAAGAGATGTCGTTCTCCAATGGAAGTTTGCTCAAAACCCTGATCACAGGTAAAGCATAGAAGGAAAACCCAAGGCAAAGTCGAAATAATCAATAATGAGTTTCTCATTGCCCAAAAGCCTTATATAACCAAGAGGCACGAATTCCAAGAAAAAAACGCACTTCCTCATCATTTAAATCTTTTAACATATTCTTATGTCCTTTTCAATAGTTGAGATTTAAATAATTGGCGCCACTTAAAGGTATTAATGATTTAATTTTAAATCACCCTTTTTCCATGAATATTTAAGTGATATAAAGTGATAAAGTCAAATTGACTTTATAATAAAATATTAAGTTAATAACTTAATTCACTCAAATAAGCATAACTTCCACAAATCTTCATAGAATCCGGTGCCGTTAGAAGCTATCAACTCCTGAACTGCCAAGGCCTGCAGTGAGCTAATCCCAGAACTCTGAAAACGAGAACGACCAAGCTCTCTAGAAAGTACCACTGACCCTCTAACCAAACCAGTTAGCCCACAAGGGTCCAAGAAAGGGCTAACACACTATTCCCGAGAACTAGCTAGAGCGGGGACATCACATAAAACTTTGCAAATGCCGCTTTCAAAGAATGCTAAAATATGATAAGCTGGCCCAAATATGCTTAGGAGTTAGAAATATACACACAAGTCACTTACACCATATTTATTTAGTACCAAATTCTTTTTTGTTTCATCTTAATATTTGAATCCTTGACATTTGTCTATTTATACATGTAATGCTTACAACTCTCTTTTACAAGTATTGGTCACTTCTTTGTATAGCTTCAAATGGTTCTATTCTAGAATATTCAAATAAACTACATCTGTAATTCAATGATCGGAACATCATTGTAGACTGAGCTCTATGTTAATTTTTTAAAATGTTGGTCTGTTTGTGGAAGAACCAAAAATCAACTAGTTGTGGAGTAAAGTCCTTAACCAGCACCTTAAACTGGGGGGCTTGGCAAGGAACCCCACATTTGAAGATTTGGGGATCCCATTCAAGGAGCAATTTAACTTTTTAGTCTTGTACAGTGCTTGTATGTAATTTTGCCATTCTGAAGGACGTTTTGTCTGTTTTGATATTTGTAGCAACATTTTTTTCAAGAGCCTGACTTTCTTTGTAATTCAATATTTGGTTGAATTTGCTATACTTTGTAGGGTTGGCAGAACAGCTCGTCTGGGCCAAAAGGGGGAAGCTATATTATTTTTGCAGCCTATTGAGTTAGATTATTTGCAAGAATTACAGAAGCATGGTGTTCCTTTGAATGAGCTTTCAGTTAAAAAGATTCTAGATCACATTCAGGTGAATGGAATGAAAAATCTTAAACAGGGAAAATGGACTACACTTGAGATGCATCCTAGGGCATTGTCTATGCAGAAGGCCCTGGAGTCATTCATTATGGCAGAGGTATTTTTTGTTGGAACTTTGTTCTATTTGTTTATAATTACCTTGCTTACTTTTTACATGCTTAATTCCACTTATTCTGTTTAGAATCCATAAATAGCCAACTCTTGTTTTCAGCTTTTTTTGTAAAGGAAGTTTTCAAAAATGAAAGGCAACAATTATAGCTGCACATTGCAACAGAGCACTTCTTAGAGAACATGAGAGCCGGGGACAAGAATAGTATCTTTTAGAGGACGTTACATAAGTTGAAATGCACCCTTGTTATTTTTGTTACTGTTTCAATATTTTTGGTTAACTTGGCTTTGTAAAAAAGCTCATTGCCAATTCCAGTATCCAATATATTTTTGAAAGGTTGTTTTCCAATATGGAAGACAACAATTGTAGTTTAATATTGCAACAGTGTGCTTCTTAGAGAACAGTAGAACCCTGTACAAGAATTTGTATTCTTGGGAGGATTTTAAATGAACATTGGTGTTATTTCTATATTTTTTTTTCATTTTGCAGCTAACTTGGCCTCGTTACTCTATTCATTACTGAAATTTTTATCTGTAAAATCATCAGTCTCAAGTCAGAAATTGGATCTAAGGATCATTCATTAGATTTCCTACTCTCAAAAAATAATGCAGCCTAAAACAAATCTTGGATGTTTTGTGTGGATGATATTGCTAATCCAGTTGAGACTTGTATCCACACTAATGACATTAGGGCTTGAGCTTATTCCACCACGATTGATTTTTGTCTCAAGCTTGTCAGGCATAAGGCTCAAATTCAAACCCATGCTTATTGGATGCCTGAATTAATATCTCTGATGTGGAGAAAGTTTTCTGACAGGAATTACATGCCAGTTTTTGAAGGCCAGGTGATTTTGGTTACCTGGTATTCACACCTAATTACCTGAGGAGTTACCCTTACCTTATGAACAATAAAAACCCAATAATTTCACCTCAGTACCTGTCACAATAGTTTGCCTTTACAATAGTTTTGTCTGTGTGGCTAGAAGAATCAGGCAATGAGGGGACCCTAGGTATTTTAGTATATTATTCTCTTCACAAACACAACTTTGAAAAGTTCAGTTGTAAGAAATATGGACATTAACATCAACAAGGTTGAGCTTTGGTGAAATTGAAACTATTAAGGTAATCTTTAATAAGGATCATTCTTAAAGGTTCAGGGGAAAAATGCCAAACTATTCATTGTTGAAGGCAAGTAATGAGTGGATCAGATGCCAAGATTGCTCAAAAACAGAGTTAAGTCTTCATCTACAGGCAATTTCATGGCTTAAGTAGTTTATTCTTCATTTCTAGACACCTAATGTTACAGAATCTTCTCATTCAAATTGATTTTCATATGGCACAATTTCTTTAGATATTTGCTTAGGTTTTTGATATGGTGATTTTGTGGGTCTTCTCCAAATTTTTGTGTCTTTGATATCTTTGATAATTTTGTTTTTGCCTTTGTCTATCAGTTTGATTTCTTGGTCATTTATTACTGATACACCTATTTACATGTTTACACATTCATGAATTTCTAGGTGCCATATACTCCATTTTTTATTGAAATTCTTGCTGTGTGTGTTCAATGTAACATTTTGGAAGTTCAGGAATGGGGAAGGCATTCCTACAATTTGGAGGACATTTATAGGGATGTCCCTCCCTCTAGGTATGCTATGGGGATGCCCTGGCATCCCAGGATCCCTCGACCGTTTGGGCATGTCATGACGTCACTGATGGCCTTATTTAAAATTAAAAGAACTGTTAAAAAAGGAAAAAGTAGACAATAGTTTATTTTCCAGTGTTTTGTTGATAAATCCATCATATTTGTATTGATGATATGCATTTTATTTGTTTGATTGTGAATATATTGTTTGGTAAATGCTTGGTACTGTAAAAGTTTTCTCTTATACCATGTTCTGTTTTTGTTTTTGATCTACTCTGTAACAGGTTCCAATTTCACATATTGCATAGGATTCCTCACTATTTGGAGGCTTACTAACGATTTTTCATTGCATACTTCATTTATAAGTTGCCTTTATTGAAATAAATGATAATATACTAAAACACCTTTCTTTCTGACATTTGGGATCTGGGGTACTCAGCTAAAATCTATCCCTCACAGGCACGTAAATTTCACACTAAGAAAGTTTTTACTGAATAAAGTACAGCAACTGAATATTCTCGTTTGTTAGAGTCAATGAATAATAGAGGAAAGACAAAGCAATGCCATACCAGGCTAATTTTCTAGTTTCCATGCTTTAACATTGTTTACAGGTGGACTTGGATTACACTATTCTAACATGTAGAACTTTGGATAATCAGTTGGCTCAATGGAATGCCGTTGAAATTTTCATTTCTTTTAGTTTGTTTAAATTAATTTGTATTTAATAAATCTAAATATAATTTTAAAATCTGTCCTCCCTGGCCTTCTCCAAAATCTGGAAATTCTTTAGCCGTTTCTCAAACCATGTCCCTGTCTCTAAGCTCGGAGAAACATTGCATTGGATGCATATTTGAACCTTCAAAATGTAAATCATTCTCTTTATGTATGTTGTCCTTGGTGCAAACTTGGATATGTGATATTGCTGCAATATCAGTTTCTATCTTGCAGCTTTTTGAAAGTATGTATTAATGAACACATTTTGATGGATGATTGTGTAATTACTAATTAATTCTTATACTTGATTTGCACTTTTGAATTCTTTGTTTTTTCACTATAGGTCTTAATTGATGTTTTCACATGCAGGGAAGCATGAAACAGCTTGCAAAGGATGCTTTCTGTTCTTTTGTACGTGCATATGCTGCTCATCGAGGCGACCTCAAAAGGATATTTCAGGTGAAGAAACTTCATCTGGGCCATGTTGCAAAGAGCTTTGGCCTCAAGGAGCAGCCATCCTTAGTTGGAAGATCGTTTAACAAGCAAAATAAGAAGAGGGAGAGGAGTCAAATGCATAACAAATGGTCAAAAAAGAAGAGGCGTGTTACATGAGTTGGGTCTCTTAATATATAGAATTCGTTGTATAAGAAATCACTTTTCATTAGATAAAGAGTGTATTATCAAGTCCTTTAGCAAACACTTTGAAATTTATTAAAATGGCGTGTTCCAAAAACAAGAAAGCATGTTTTTCCAACTTGGATGAATATTAGCATTTAAAATTGCATTCATATACAAAGTTTTCTTGGCAAAACCCTACCGCCAGAGTACTTAATTTTGGATTATATTTACATTTCACTCAACTGATTAGTTAAACCTCATGCTTTTACTTGAAGTATGCTCCACATGCCTACCTATTAGTTTAGGTATGAGTGCAATGATTTTAGTTGTTTTTAATGGTTCAAGGTATTGCCATGTAGTTCAGTTGCTCTTGGTCTATGGTAGTCTTGCTTAAAAAGGATTGACACTAATAATGATATCTACATCAATTGTCTAAATTAGTTAAGGTACACTTAAAAAGTTATTTTTATGCTTGGTTTGGTAAATCTTTAATTTTGAATATCTAAGACTCCCTAGTAACTTATAATGTTTTGGTAGTATATAAGTTTAGTTTATTTGACACATGGTTTTGCATATTTAGCTAGACATTTTACAGTCATGTCAACTACTATATCCCACTTGACATTGTGAAGGTTATAAATAAAAGTAATTAATTCGCATGTGTCATTTTTAAGTGCGAAGCTTCATGTTTAAAAAATAAATCTAAACAATATGTCAATGCAAAATAACAATAGAATATGCTTGATGACCTTGGACATTAACATAAAATCAACACAATAACATTAGAATATGGTGGATGACCTTAAACACAATATGTCCAACGTAAAATCATAAAAGAATGCATCATTTTTTTAAAGCCTTGCTGCCAAAGAATGAATTATTGGATGCACAGATAGATATGTGACCCCATGCTCTTTATTAGTACACCTATTCTTAATAAATGTAAGGAGAGTCAATACTCTATAGCCTTACTATGTTAAGTATACACAAAGTATTGGTAAATTAAAGGGTCCAATAATGAGTTTTACATTTTTACTGTCTTTTATAAATGCTAATTTAGAGGGCCAAGAGAAAGGCAACGTTTGCTCGCTCATAAAGAAAGAGAATTTCATGCCTCCCCCCTAGTGAGATGATACCGTTTGTTTACATCTCATGTTGATTTGAGTAATGTGTAAACACTAATTGCCCATTATTACATATGGAGTACACAATCTCCAAATGAGTAATATTGTGGACACTTTGATATTTACTTAGTCTATTTTTGTAACTTAATCTTTGGTCAATTGTTCTTTATAATACATTAAGTTTCTCAACTAGTGTATTATTTCTTGAATTACCAATTTAATTCAATTGAATGGTATCATAATCTAATTGCTCTTACATGTTTTATCAAATGGAATCATGATATCAAAAATTGGGTTAAAGATGAGATCTATCAAATTATATTTTTGATAGCTGGAAATGATAAGTAGGTTTAAAGAATGAGTTATTGACTCTTGGAATCCCTTCAATATGTTGATTGAGGTTGCTCTAGAAAGACATATTAGATATGATGAACCAATTTACATAGATGCTCCAAACTTTTCCCAAATACATTAGAAATCTTTCTAGAAAGATTATTTAATAGTTAGTCTTTCTTTAAAGAACTTTGACATTCCCACCTTTGAGGGAAAACTTGATGAAGCTATTTTCGTCAATTGTATTTCCAAATTGGAAAATATATCTTTGCGAATAATTTCTTAGGTAAAGAAAATTATGTTTACTCTGAAAAATTGAATCCTATGCTCAATAATGTTGGAAGGTTAGCATACTTCCCAAGGAAGAATACAATGATATACTTGATGTGATCACGAAGGTACATCTAATGACAACTATTACGACTGAAGAAGGATAGATTAGTGAAAGGCCATACCAATGATTTCCATGCATTATCTATAAAGTTTGGCATCAAGGTCTCAAAGAAGAATTGGATCCTCAAGTATCATAGCAACCTTCATAATTATATTTTTACATTTGTGAAATTTATGAATATAAAAACCCAGGGACAAGCTACCATTGCATAATGAAGACTAAACAAAAATTTGAATCCAAAGGTAATAACCTTTTCTAGTTGTGAAGCCAAAGACAGAAATCAAAGCAGGTTTGTAGGGAGGAAAATAGTTACGACACTTAACCACATAAGAAAACACCAAAGAAAAGTGGAAAGAAAAAACTAGAAGGATACATGCGTATGGTCTGAGATCCATGAGATCTCATGTCATGACCAAAAGTATTAGTGTGCCAACCAGGTTCCTTTAATAGAGTTACAAGATATATATATAAATAAAATTGGAACTCGAGTACTAAATTATATTAAAAGTATTAAGTCTGTTACAATATATATGTGACTGGGGTGGTCACATTTAAAACAACAGTCCAAACCAGGCTCCAAAATACATCAAAATCATATAGCAGTTCGCGAGACAGTTTATATATATATATTAAATTGGAATTTGAGTACTAAATTATATTAAAAGTATTAAGTCTGGTTACAATATATATGTGACCGGGGTGGTCACATTTAAAACAACAGCCCAAGTAGGCACCAAAATACATCAAAATCATATCGTAGTTCACGAGACACAGTTAAAATATAACATTATCCATCATTACATTGCTTGCAAAATGATAATTTTTCTCTCATTTGCAATATTCCTACTCATCTTGTAGGAGTCAATCCCAAGAAATGCACCTTTAGGTGGAGAGATATGCTCCCAGTTGCTAGTATCAAAGTTCTGATAAATTATTTCCAAATCTCTGACTGCTGCATCTCTCTTAACCTCATATTGGTGGACCTTATAGTATTGATTCTGAAAATCAATATATTCATTCTTGAACTTGCTGTCTATTTCCCTCAGATCCTGTGGCCAGTAGTTTGCTTCTTTAATATCATCTTTAAAGATTGGTGCAGCTCCATCATCAAGTATCTTCGTGAACCTATCCGCTGGCATCTTCAAAGTTAAGGTAACCTGTTCCACAATCAATAGAAATGTTTTACACTCAGTAAGGACCCTTTGCCTGCCTTGGTATATGTGCTCATTCCTTCTTTTCCACAAAAACCACAAGATCTTTGTAGACATGACATACCAGAAAATTTCAGACTTAGCTTTCAAGCCTCTAACATAACCACTAAGAATTTCAAATCAAGGCACTTTATCCCTACTATCCCACCCAAATAGATTGCCCATAAAGACAGACCAAACAACACTAGCAAAAGGGCAGTTAAAAAAGATATGATCTAAATCTTCAACATCATTACAAATAGAACAGACCAGGTTAGAGGGACCACATACCAACTTTTTTAACCATAATAATCATCATTGCCAATTTCAAAAAACTACGTTTAACTGAGCAAGGTAATAAAATTTGGGATATTAATCTGAACAGTAATCAATGGCAAAAAATCTTTAAGAAGTGATAAAAAGAATTGGAACCAAAAAAAAGCTTGCTTTAGGTGGCTGTTGCTGCTACAAAGGTTACCATTCAAGATTGAACACAATGACATAGATATTTGTAACTTATGCAGGGTACCTGAGTCTACCAAGCACATTTTTTTTTTATTGCATTTATGCTAAAGAAATCTGGAATATATTTTGCAATGATCAAAACATTTGGGGGAATAATGATGTGCCTAATCCAGCAAAAATCCTTTTTGAAATTGATAATAAAATGAATAAAGATTTTTCTCTGTTTTGGCTGTGTTTATCCATGAAATCTTGTGGGTTATTTGGAAAGCTCGGAATGATGACAAGTTTAAGGGACACAGGAGAGTGCTTACTGAGTCTTCCAAGAGACTCATTGTGTATAATGTTGCCATACAGATATATATAACCATTGAGATCTCAAAAGATAAATTCCAGAAGTTCCTAGAACAGAAAACAGTGAACATAAATATACAAGAAGCAAGATATGGACATACTTGGCAGGGCGGGCATCCAGGGGTTGAGATATTCCTAAAAGCACTGGAGGACTTTCAAAAAGAACTTAAAAAAGGCACAAGTACAAAGTGGGTAAGACACAGGCCAATATACCTATGGCTGAGCATGAAACAGCAGAGATTGTGATTAGTATGAACGGTGCAACAGGGTATAACAAGCGCAGTGGCTGGTAAAGAAGGAATTTTTTGAAGGGATGGTCTATTTATAATACTAAATCTGCAATACACTAGTATCTTTTGTAATTCTGTTGTATGTAACCAGAGTATATGTTGTAAATTTTGTAATCCTGCTGTATGTATCCATGGTGAATCATTGTAAATAACTGTAACCCGGTGTAATCTGGGATGGAAGAATCTGAAAATGCTGTTGTTCGACAACAAAACACTCGATATGCAATCTTCTATATCTAATATATAAAACAAAAAACTACCTTGTGGATCAAATAATGTAGCAGAAATAAATGCCTTGCTATTAAACCTAGAGTTAGCAATCAAAAGATATATATGGAATAGAAGGTGACTCAATGATTGTAGTAATTTTTTTTCTCAAAAATATTCACAAACTAGAATTGAATCATGTGTTGTATCAAATCAAGAAAATTCTCCAAAATTTTGTATATTATGAAATAACTATCGCTATAGAAAAGAAAATCATGAAATCAATAGAGATCCGGATTTGGATAGCACTAGGATTGTTAAAATTTGAGAGATTTTGACACAATTCTATTAGACCATGCTCTTGCTAAATATCCTAAGCATCCATCATCCTTTCGAAATATGGTGGACTCCAAAATTGCAAGACTATTTTTTATTGCTAACTTTCATGTGTTTTACATATGTCTTGATAAGTACGTATCATTATTCTTTGGGCATGTGAAGTAATTTCCTATTAATTGCTTCACCTTATGCATCTCCAGCTTCAAGATGTCTGCTCTGTCCACGCCTTTTCCTCACATATGTATTACATGCGAGAATTCGACTCAAATATTTTGGATCTACATTCTTCATTATGAAGAATATTTTCCATTTGGATCTCTTGATCTCTTTTATACCCATACAATGTTTATTTTTATCCAATTCACATTTCTTTTGAGATCTCTAACATCATCCGATACGATGGAAAGCATTTCCTCATTTCCAAAAGCAATGGGATTCCTCTGATTTTGAGGCCTATGATGCAGAGAATCTAAGAAAAGTTTTCAAAATTGACTGTGTAAAAGTAGAAAAAGGCCATTTTCAAAGTGGTAGGTAAGGAGATAATTAAAGACCCACATTTTTTTTCTCATTCTCTAAAGTGGCGTCTATGTTTCTGTCAAATTCAATGGACCTAATTCAGTGCCCAAACCTTTTGTATTTGATTTTCCATAAATATGTTCATGAGCATATCATATATGACTCTTAGTTGCAGAGTGCTCTGGTTGACTATAACCTGTATGAAGGTAAATTCTTAATTAGTGGGGTCTTCTCAAAGTTATAACTAAGTTCCTTTCCAGAGATAAGGCGTATTTTCAATATCATTTCGTCAGCTCTAAAAATTTATTATGGTCTAGCCTTCAGAAATTCTCTACTAAATCTAATCAACATCAACTTGGAAGTCTACTTTTAAAGCTCTACGAGTACTACTAAAGTATTCTCAATTGATTTTTGGTGCTTGGATTGGAGGTTTTGAGAACTAACAACCTCTTCTATGAATAATATTCACTCTTAAGTGACAAGGACAATAACTATTTTAGTGTGAGTGACTAAAGTTTTTTAGTTCTATTTCTTGTAGTAGTTTTCTCCCCTTTCTCCTTCTTCTCTTTGGTTATGTGTTTTCTCTGTCACTTTTGTAATGTTATTTTTTTCTCAATCTAGAAACATCATTATGCAATATTTCATGCTCTTTCAACTTTATTATATATATATTTTTGTTAATCAATATAATTATGGGTGTTCTCACCTTTTACCCCCCAAAAATTATTATTATTTTTTTCATCCTTGATGCCCACCAGACTCCTCTCTCATATATTTCGTCCACCTCTTCAAACTTTCATTGGCATCCTACTTCTCTACCCCCAAATATCAATTAGTATATTTATGCTCCATATAACTCCAAAACATCTCTATTATATTATAAAATTATGTATTCCTTCCCCACTTCTATGATACATATTGCATATAGACTTTCCCCCTTCACTTTAAAATTTCATCTTTCCCACTTGTAACTTCCATGTACTATAAATTGCATTCCTTTGGATCTTTCATGTAATATTGAAAATATTATAATTTTTTCACTTACTTTCATATCCATTAATCTATCACTTATTTCATTCAATTTTTTTTGGCTTCATCCTACAATTATGATTTGCAGTTAAAATTATATTTTCTACCACACTCCACTATAGAATTTCCTACCATATTTTTAAATTGTAAATATAAATTTCTTGTCCACCTTAGATTTATGTCGTTCAAACATAGGTTTTCACCTACTCCCCTAGATGCACTAGAACACCATTAATACCAACATAAAGAGGTGATTAGGATTTATAAGATTTTAAAATTCTTAATAATATGATCAATTGGATTCAATCAAAGTCTTTGTTTATTAAATGTGTATGGACAACCTACATGTGATTGTATGCAAATTTCTATTAGCATACCCAGTAATTGATACTAGATGGCATAAGTGGGCATGGTGATGGTTTCTCCCCTATCCAAGGTGTATATTAGATAAATTAATCAATATTTCTTATAGTTGTGATAAAGTTTGATATGTTTTGACTACATGCAAGCTTCATAAGTTTTCCTTGATGATCAGGAGGCTTGAAAATTGTATATATACATATAAAATTATGCATTCCTTCCCCACTTCTATGATCCATATTGCATATAGACTTTCCCCCTTAGTTTAAAATTTCATCTATGATCCATAATTTTATAATATTATAAAATTATGTATTCCTTCCCCACTTCTATGATCCATATTGCATATAGACTTTCACCCTCACATTAAAATTTCATCTTTCCCACTTGTAACTTCCATGTACTATAAATTGCATTCCTTTGGATCTTTCATGTAATCTTGAAAACATTAGATTTTTTTCACTTACTTTCATATCCATTAATCTATCACTTATTTGATTCAATTTTTTTGACTTCATCCTACAATTATGATTTGCAATTAAAATTATATTTTCTACCACACTCCACTATAGAATTTCCTACCATATTTTAAAATTGTAAATACAAATTTCTTGTCCACCTTAGATTTATGTCATTCAAACATAGGTTTTCACCTACTCCCCTACATGCACTAGAAAACCATTAATACCAACATAAATAGGTAATTAGGATTTAGAAGATTTAAAAATTCTTAATAGTATGTTTGGACTCAATCAAATGTGGATTTAGGTACAAGCCCATGTCTTTGTTTATTAAATGTGTATGGACAACCTACATGTGATTGTATGTAATTTTCTATTAGCATACCTAGTAATTGATACTAGATGGCCTAAGTGACCACGGTGATGGTTTCTCCCCTATCCAAGGTATATATTAGCTAATTTAATCAATATTTCTTATAGCTGTGATAAAGGTTGATATGTGTTGAATACATGCAAGCTTCATAACTTTTCCTTGATGATCAAGAGGCTTGAAAATTATATATATACATATAAAGCGATCAATAAACATTGGTCCTTGACCTACTTTTTAAGGTAGGGTTATTTATATTTTATCTAGGGTAATAAGTAACACAAATCAAGTTCTATAAATGATAGAACATGCTTTGTAAGACTAGAGGAAGAAGTTTTTCAAATAGGGATGTATTTTAACTCAATGTATCTATGGTAGAATATAAAATTTTAAAGGAATATTTGATTCTAGCTACTAATTCTCTCTTGCTCCATTTATTGGCATGATGTATTTAATCTATTGAAGACTAATTTTATGGTATCTTCTTATTCTATGTGGATTTTTGTTGTTCTAAAACGAATAGTGTGAAACATTTTTAGTTGAATATGTCCATTATTTTCTAATGATGTTTTTTATGTTTACTCTCATCCTCCTTTTAATATTTGACTCAATTGATTAATGTACTAGACACACATATAGATGATTATAGGACAAAAACATTTTAATATAATCACATATTTATTATTATTGTACAAGTAGATTAGGTTACACCATTATTTCATAATTCAATGATACAACTCATGCCAAATATCTTTTAAATTAAAAACTAATAAAATATTAAAAAGTCATGCTAATATTCCTACAACTTACATGTCTATGAAAATGTAAGGAGACTCACTTGTAGGAATATGAATTATTTCCATCTTTTGGTGCATATGTAAAACTATTATTATCTACTCATTTACACTATTTTAGGCCTAGTTATAGCTACTAACATGTTATGAGCTTAGTGATTTATATGTAATCACTCTTATTAAATATGTAAGGTCCCTCCCTTTGTAATAGAGTTACAACCCCTTTTATTCTAAACTTATGCTACTCTGCTGTGTAGATTTAGAGTGCATCATTTAGATGATACAAAACCAAACTGTGTTTGAGTGCCACTATAATTTGTCATTTGATTACAAGAGTAGATTAGTTAAATTCTTATGTGAATGCTTCTATTAAAGTAAATGATAGATACTATATTTTGTCATGCTATAATGCGTTACTAAGGCCCACTTGTAGTAGCATTTCTTTCTTATCATTTGACTCATGTTGATTGTGAATGCCTCCTATAGTATTCTTGAGGTTCCTTATATCAGGTATTATGACTAAAGTCATTAAATGAGCCTTAGAGTATTTAGTAAAAATAGCAAGTGCAGATTCGATCCCTATAGTGCTACTTAACTTAGAGAAATTAAGATAATAAGTAAATAAGGAAATATGAAGAGTTTAGAGTCTATACTACTATTGAGATGTGTCTTATCATTGAATTATGATCTACACTTAAATTAGAGCATCATACCCTTACATATAGATGGGAGATGCTAATGGATAGTTAATCTGATAGGGATGGCTGAACCTAGATTTAATTAAAATAATAGCATGTTGGCAATCGGATTGTCATTGAGGTCAAAAGGGGTACCTCATTAAGGTTAGAAGCAGATTAGAGTGACATCAAATGAGGAGTTGTTATTTGAGGTCAAAGGGGCTTCATAATGGATGTTAGGAAGAAGGATTCATTAGCGTTAGGATGTCATTGCAACAAGCCTTGAAGAGTTGCAAAATTTTGAGCATTGGGCCTCAGGCTTACCTTGTATCATTTGCTAAAGAGAAAAGAGTAAGTCATTTTTCAGCTAATTCCGATCAGGCTTCAGACTTCGAGCTTGAGGCTTACTCTTTGTTGCAAGAGATTGGACTTCAGGATTCAATCATACCTCTTATCGAGTGCCTTGAAAGAAATGAAGAAAGCTTGTGCAAAGTTTGAAAGGTTTCAGACATTAAGCTTTAGTCATACCTCATACTGAATCCCTCAAAGAAAGGAAGGAAGAGTGTGCTAAGTCCAAAAAGGTTTTTGGACATCGGACTTTGGGCATACCTCGTACCGATTGCACAAAGGAAAAGGAAGTTTGCATGTGGTAAAATTCGAAAAAGGTGTCGGGCATTGGACTTTGGACTTAAGGCTTACTGTATGCTGAAGGCGTTAAGAATTAGGCATCTATGTTAAGGCTTACATCTTAACTGAATGCTAAGTATGAAGGATGAGGAAGACCCAAACCTTGACACCCGAAATGGTCTCGATATTCACAGGTTGGGGTTAAGGCCTTTGCCTTAACATGAAATAGGGAAATGGGTATGATGAAACCTCGAACTCCGATACTTGAAATAGTTTTGGTGTTCGTAGGTCATCTTTGAGGTTTATGCCTTAACAGTTTGGCAATAAAATAGTAAGAAGAAAGCCCGAAGGCCGACACCCAAAAGGGATTAAGGCTTGCGAAAGAAATGTTCAGGCATCACTGTTCAGTAGGAGGGCTTATGCCTTACCAAAAGGATGGTAAGCGGCAAGAGTTAAGGGTGAACCCCAACACCCAAAATAGTTTCGGTGTTCGTGGGCCAATGTTAAGGCTTATGCCTTAACATAAAACAAAGGAAGGAGTAATAGGTAGCCCCAAACCCATACATCCGACAAACTCACACATGTTTTGGAATTCGCACTTCGATGTTTAAGAGGTTAGTGTGTTGGTTTGCATTGGTGTACATGAAGGAAAATAATAAAGGTTAAGGCCAATGGCCGAACCCTGGTAGGGTAAAAGATCTTCAGACATATGTGTTTAGACTTTCTTGCTAAGCTCTTTTGAGCACTTCAAGCAAGAGGTAAGAGGGATTAGCAATCCCCAACCCCTGACAAGCATGATAGATGGAAATTTTTTCCATTTCATGGAATGCTTGCGTTGAATTGGGTTGACCAACACAATATGCAAGTGAGCAAAACATGGAAAGCATCATTTGCACAATTGATTCACATTGTTGTTGTGAATCATTCTGATAAGGTGACGTCAACATAATGGTAAGAATGCCAACATAGTTGTAGGTGAAGATCTACAACTAGTATTTAAAGCCTGTCTAATCTGATGGTGGCGATTTAAATGTCATGATGGTTGAGCGATAACCGTTTAACAATGGTATTGTTTGATTCTCTGTAAAAATGAAATTGTCTATTTATTAGCGAATGGATTGGCCTTTCTTAATTTCTTCTGCATTTGATAATGACATTTGATTGTGTTAATTTCTGCATATTTGTATTTCCATGTTCACAATTTTCTCAACAAATAATTCTCTATGCATCACTATTGATATTTTAAGGAAAATTCTAGAAAGACCATTGGGTCTCTATGTGATTACAATATTTCTTCCTTTTACCACTTTCAATTTTAATAAGGCATCAATACAATTGGCATAAAATGAGGTTTTCAAAACCCTGTCAGAGACCGAAAAAGGTTTCAAAACCTTTGGTGAGTCTTGAAATCAAACACTTTCTTTTCAATGCCTTAGTATTTTTCTTTCAACAATGGACTTTTGGAAGGTTATAAAAACTTAAGTACGAATCGACAATATTTTAGATTGATTACATAATCCTTCCATACAAGATATTGGTATCGGGGAAGGTTTCCTTAACTTTACAAAAGACCAACAAACACAAAGAAAGAACTATAGAGCGAAAGAAAAGACTTAAGGAAGGTGTCGACAAGAAAGTTACAATAACCTTATCGATGACCGCAAAGGTTTATAAAACTAAAAAAATTATTGACAAAAGAAAGGTGTTGACGAGAAAGGGAGTTACAATAACTTTATCGGTGACTGCCAAGGTTTATAAAAATTAGGAAAAATACAGACGAAGCCAATACTTATAAAAATTCTAGGAACAAAGACAATTGGCAGTTCGTGATTGCATCACACGAGCTCTTCACATCATGGAATTCATTCTTTAGGTGCAAGGAATAAGAGCGATATGCGATGGTATAAATGGAGTGTACCGTCAAGAGGGATAGGTGGCAACTAATCATTTCATCGTAGAAGTTATATGCATCATAGTTTACATTCTCAAAGTGAAAAGCATTTGTGTGATAGGAAAAAGGGTAGCGACGAGCATGGTGGTTCCTCTATTTCAAATGAGTGATGAAGTGATAAGAGGACGTGTGTTTGGAATGACAATTGGCGAGTGTTTATTGTATCGTGGAGGCTATATACATTGCATTTATCTTTTC
>VDFB02156888.1:0-20933 GCA_007258455.2 Sequoia sempervirens
CTCAAATCACCCTTATATTTTGGTTAAGTGTATTGAGACCAAGAAGAAGAAATAATTTTTTTGTGCCTTGCAGACACACCTTCTCCAAATAGGGACCCCTCACTTTTCCTTTTCTTTTTTCTTTGTAAGTTCCTTGTCTTTTCTCTCTAGGACAAAGGTCCTCAAAATTTTTTATTTTTGAGGTTATCATCCTATTATTTATCAAGTTCAAATTAAAATAGGGAAGATTGAGATGTTTGCAACCAAGAAGGAAAAAGTGAGAAGTCATTGAAAATTATTAATTATTGGTTAGAGTGCCTAGGTTTTAATTTCTCTTACTTTGCAAAGATTTTTGGTTCACATAGATTTATTCATTCCATGGAATCCCCAATAGTTCAAAGCAGCATCAAATCCCTGAAAATCCTTAGCAAGGTCATATTTCCAAAAAGTGCATAGTGAAGTGCTTACCAATTGTCTGTTAGTGCATTTATGACTTAATACTCTGAAAGTATAAAAGGATAGGTCATTGCTTCATTTCACACCTTTCTTTTCTTTGTGAACACTTTGAGTACTGAGTAGAAGAGACCAAGAAACCATAGCCACAATTGTAGGGCTCCATTCATGTCCCAAAGCTGATCGAAAATTCCATTTCCTTGTAAATTTCAGCTCAAACGTTAGTATTGACTACTTCCATACATGGCATTTTGTGATTTTCCTCAAAATTAAAGCTAAATTATGTGAAATTAACATACGATTTATGAGGAAAAATTTCATTAAGGTTCCAATTTGAAAATGTTGATCATTCTACCTTTTTTGTGGTGATTAGAGATAATTTTAGTGCACTTCTAAAACTAGGGTTTCCCAAATAATTCAAATACTAGAGCATTCCAAACCTTGACAATCTTGAAAAAAATCTTTCCTAGGGTTTTTTTGAATGGAAAATTGTTAGTAGGTTACTAGGGTTTTGAACCCTATAAACTCAAGAAAAAAATCTACTTAATTTTTTGAAGAAATCACACAAAGTTTTATAAGAAATTCAAATTTGAAAAATAAACATTTGAAATGCCCTATTTTTTCCAATGTGAAAATCCTTTAGATTTCCTTGCAAATACAAGGTTTAAATGAGATCTAGAAGATCCAACATTATGGTGAATTCAACTTCCCATAGAAAATTCATAACCACTTAAAATCCCTTGGTCATTCAAAACCCCAATCTTTTCAATGAAACAGTTAAACTGGCCATTTTTGGAGATTTCTCGATCTCTAAGAATCCTTGAAACTTGTGTAAGTGAGCCATTTTTGGAGTTTTCTTCATCCTCAAAATTCCCTACATAACACACAAAGAAGTCATCTTCGAATATTTCTTTTCCACATAGAATCTCTAAAATTCACCCTTGTAAGCCAAGAAGGGGTAAGAATGAGAAAATCACCATTTTTGGTAAAATCTGAAATCCTTTCAAAATCTTCAAATTCCCTAAAAGTGCTAAACTCTTGAAATTCCTTGAAAGGGCTAAAATTAGAAAAAGGTCTATTTAAGCTTTATCCTGATGTTTTTGGATTAGATTTTTCATATGTGAGCTAATAATGATGATATTTTTCAAATATGATAAAATGTAGGTTGTTTTCCTTAGAATTTAAGGTGAGTTTGATATATTTATATTTCTAAGGCACATTTGTTTATTCTTTCCAAACTTTCACTCCAAGTGATTTAGGCAATGTTTGACTAATAGATGTAGGCTAAGAAAAGTGAGAAGGCATAGCATCTCTCGAGGACTATCAAAATGAGGTTTGATTTCAGAGGTGTTCTCCCTAAGACAAAGATAGTTTCATATTGGGCCAATATTGGAGATACCAACTTGGGTCACATATATTGGGCCAATATTGGAGATACCAACTTGGGTCACATCAATCTTGAAGAATTCAGAGGAAGGATGTATGGAAAGAATCCTTCAGACTGTGCAAAGAGAATGATTAAGAATAACACATACTAAGTTGTAGGTTTCCCTCCCTTTGTGCAATGTGTGGATTTGATAGTTGAATGTGTGAAGCATTACAAATGGGACCAAAATACAATAATATGTCTAGATGGGAGAATACATGCAAATTTCACAAAGACAGCCATAGTTGAGGCCTTTAATATTCCAACTTATCCAAAGATGACATCAATATCACAAGAAGATGGATGAATTTACACCCAAGGCCCTGAAAGGTGTTTGGAGATAATCAATTCACATTATTTAGCAAAGATCAGGCCACATTACTCCAAGATCCCCAAGACTCTTTATAGGAGTGATTTTAAAGATGAGTATAGGGGTAAGTGCAGGAAGATGGGGGGCCAGAAAGGGGTCTTAAGTGGCCACTTTTTTTTGAAATCATGAAATACTGAAATTAGATGAGAAATTGAGCATAGTTACACTCAAAAATTTAAGATGCAACAAAAACAATATTCGTGGTGCTCTGCCTCTACTTTCTAAACTTTTTTTTTTTTTTTAAAATGGCATAGATTAAGGGGTTCAAAAAAAGGAGCCATATAAATTAGTGTTGTTTCTATAAAAAAACATAACATAGCGTGTTTTATGGCTCCCTCAAAAGGTTAACTTTTTTTGGTTATTTTTAAAATCACTTCAATGAGAAATTAGCTAGCACCATGTATTTTATGCCTAATATTTTTGATCATTTTTAATGAATATCTGATTTTTTTACTAATTTTCAAAGTGGACCATCCTAAAAAATAGAATTTTGGTCATGCTACCCCTATAAATTTTGAAAACTAATTGAAAAAAAAAAATTATTTTAATATGTGTAGAATGGAGTCTAATTTATAAGAATGTAATTTATTTGAAATTTTAATGAATGGTTAAAAATAAAGTAAAAAATAGAAAACATTGGTTTTTGCCAAAAAATGAACACACAAACAAAATAAATTAAAGATGAAAGGCTTAACATTGTCAAAATGTGAAAAAATTACATCATTTTTTAGCTAAGAGAAAGCCTAACAGTACCCAGGTGTTTGATTTGTTCAACCTTGAGACATGTGCAAACCTGATAGTTAGCATGAATGAGATTATGTGAAATCATGTAGAACATACAAAAACATGTCTTTGGGCATTGGGAAGGCACTCCAAGACTTTGGCTTAGAAATCCAAACCAAATCCTAGGCCTAAGACTTGGGGATTCCCAAGCAACATATAATGTGAGTGCATTATAATGTGCTTGTGTTATGTTTTTCTTTGTATTTTTTTCTTTTTTGCAAATTTTTTCTATATGTGTGTCAAGTTTGACATAATGCGAGCGCGTTATAATGCACTCATGTTATGTCTCGCTTAGAATGTTTTAAGATCAAGTTTTTTAAGTATGTTTGATTTATGTATGTTTGTATATATATTTACATTTATGTATGTATGTATGTGAACAAAAGGGAAATAGGGGTTCCACCTTTTGGGAGATGGAATTGGACCTATTTCACACTTCAATTCATTAGGAAACTAGATCCCTCAACCAAGTGACTCGATTGAGGAATAGCTAGAGGATTCCTTGGATAATTGGATGGGGGTTCACCATTAAACGAAGCTTCAAAAGGGAGAAATGAAAACACTTATGCAAAATCACTATGAAACCTAGAAAATTGAAAGCATGAAATCAAACAGATAAAATCAATGGAAAAGAAAAGTACCTAGATGAATGGAGATGCCAAGACAAGATCTGCAAACTCTGAAAAACTATTGATAGGGTTTGCATCGGGACTAATATGCCAAGTTGGGAAATTTAGTCCCACTCTAGGGTTTTTGGGGTAGAATATGGAATTCTTCTGTCAACTGTCAAGATCTATAGAAAGGCCTAGTAGAAAAGATGTACTAGGAATAATACACCTAGTTGGGTGTATGAGTCCCACTCTTCCTTTTCAAAAAAGACAAGACCTAAATTTTTTCTTCTATTTCTACACTTTCCTCCTATATCTTTCAAACTTCACTTCCAGATCTGAACCTATGGAAAACATGCAAAACAAAATGTTGGATTGATTGCTTATGGGGGTTTTCCTTGGTCAAACCCCTTGTTTGGTAATTAAACCTTGATAGAAAGTATAGATCTGAAATGGAAATGTGTGTGAAATCCCTAATCTTAAGTGTGTCTAAGATTATGAGAGCTATAATGCAATAAAACCTACTCTAATGTGTTATAATAGGATGCATAAATGAAACATGAAACTGATGATGACTCACTTTGGGAGATCTCCAATCACCCTAATAAGCCATAAGAATGCATGTACCTTCCTTTAGGTAGAAAGTAGAATGATAATGGAAGATGGAATCACTTGGGAAACAAGTCATTAGGCTTGGTTCAATCGCTAGTTGCATCTCCCTAACCTAGAATCCATCATGATCATCCATTGGAAACCATCATCAATATTTGGAGATTCTTGAACTTGAAATGAAAGTGTGCTTAAAGATCTGCAAAAACACTATAATACTGCTCCAAGACTTCAACTTTGCTTGCTTCCTTCTCTTGAATGTAAATTCTTATGATCTTATGTGAATCTCTTGTTTACTTGCTTGCTTGTCTTGTTCTATCTCTAGAGTGAAAAAAAATGAACAAGAGATTTTATAGGCATCCTATCTAATTTACTATTTATTAGATCCCAAATGCCAACATTTGCAAAATCTAAATTAAAAATCTTGATTTCCCACTCAAAACCCTAAAAAATGCCCCAAACAGGACTAATACTCCAAGGGTGGCATATAGGTTCCACTTAGGGGTACTTATACACCCAGGGTGGTGTATTAGTCTTACCCTAAGTTTTCAAGGTGAGAAAATGTCGAGGGGTTAGAATATTAAATGTTTTTATTGAATTTTATGGTATTTCAGTTGAAATAAGCCTTGGGATATGTAATACGAGTCTTAGGGGCCTATTAGTGATGATTTAAAGGACATGAATGCAAGGGTACTAAAATAGGTCCAAACTAAGTATGAAATTGTATTATCTCCAAGAGGGGAGTATAAATTTCTACACTATATTTAGCCCCCACTTTAGTTCCCATATGACACTACGTGCATATGAAAGCTAAAGTACTTCAAAAAGTAAACTTTATCTCATAAAAGGATACTCATATGGATTCATTTGGAAACATGAGATAATGAAGCCGCCATTGTAGTTATCTACAAAACCACAATGTTAGGAACTACATCTTGCAAAACCAATTCATTAGTTGTTCAAAAAGCCTCTTATCTAACTTTTTTAAGAAATAAAATTTGAGGGTAGATGTATGCCCCCTTGATTCCATTTGCTTTATGGAGGTGGAATCATGGTAGCAGTCTAACCGCATCAAAATTGTACAAGTCATATCATAGGGTATTTCCAAGTACCATACCACATAGTGATAGAAATATAATGGGACTGAGAGTGGAATTATGAATCCAATGCAACAAATGGCACCAAAAAAAGAGTTTTCTAGCCCCCAATATGTTAATTTGAAATGAAAATGCACTTTTTACTTTAACATGTAAATAACCTAATTGAGTATATAAGAATAAAAAGTTAGGTATTTTTTGATCATTTTTTCTTTTACCTTCTTGCAGTTTATCTTTGGTGGAGAGTGATTGATGATGCTAGGCACACAACCTTACATGCCTCTGAGACTCGAGAGCCTATGCAATAAGGTGGTGCAGGGTGAGTTATAACATATGGTGAGTGGATTCTTCTCTACCTTTTCTTCATTTTTATGCATGTTTTTATGTGTTTCTAGATAGATTTAGGACATTGGAAAAGAAGTTGCAAAGAATCCCTTTTTTTCACAAAGCATCCCACTTTTTCACAAAGTGTCCCACCTTTTTGCAAAGTGTCCCACCTTTTTGCAAAGTGTCCCACCTTTTTGCAAAGTGTCCCACTTTTTCGCAAAGTGTCCCAAAATGGGATAAAGTGCCTAGGACCCTCAGAATAATATCTTAGAGAAATGTTAGTACATTTTTTGATTGTTGATGTATAGACTTCGAAAAAAATTACAAAATATATGCATCACATCCAGACATGAGTCCTCTACTTATGTCAAAAATATTATAAAAAAATATTATCATTTTATTATGGTTAGGGTGGTCAGACAGACACCTACTTCTTATTTTTTCCCTAAAATTTAAGTACTACTGCATTGAAATTTCAAATTTTCACCAAATAGATATATATTTTTTAAAAATAAACCTAGTAGTTTAGAAACTACATTCAATTTGCTACATATTCTATTCTTACATATTTTTGAAATAATATAGATAACTTATTCAATTTTTTACATCATGTTTCCTAACTCTGATTTTACTGATTTGTTTGCCACTTAAGGGCCTATTTTTTCCATGATGATCCTGCACATACCCATGCTTATAGGTGATATTTTTTCTTTTTTTTTTTACATTAGGTTCCTCCTCAATTTTGATATTGTCTAGGTGGTAGGATGTTCTGTCGCCTACGAGAGCTCATTACACAACTTTCAGAGGAGGATGTAGAGACACTACATGAGGAAGGCATATTTTGGCCCTATCTCATGCTACCCGTGAGATACCATGATGCCATGCTTATGAAATTATTTTGTGATCTCACAACACACCCCAAGACTATAAGACTTGGGGACCCCAAGTGAAAACTAACGCTTATGGTAGGTGCTGGCTAGTTGAAAAGATCACTAGAAGTGAAAAGAAAAGAGAAATATTCAAAAGAAAGTACATAATTCAAGTGTTTTGGGTATCGGGTATCGGGAACCGCGAAAGCTAGAAATGTAAAAGGTAAAGCAAAATGTTCCAGTCTAGGAGTAAAGGTTCGGTAAAAGTGCAAGTTTTGGTAAAAGCCAAGGTCTAAGAAAATTATGGGTGAAAGTTGAACAATGGGTACTGGGTAACAATGCAAAGTAAAGTATCAAAATTTTAAGGTTATCTAAAAGATCTGATGGTTTGGTAACCCAGTTAAAAGGATAATTACGTGAGAATATATGATTTTCATGAAAGCATGTTATTTATGATGGATTTATAATGATAATGAATTAATGATGGTTTTATTTACATGATATTTTTATAATTGTTTTTTAAAAGAGATTTAATAGGTGGAATTGGTGATTACAAGAAGAGAATATTGTGATGCAAATTTTAGGTGTGGACAGTTAGGAAAACTTGGATTACATATAGAATCATATCTAGATCAGGCTACATATTCCAAGAAATTATGTGAAGGAGGAGCTCAAGCCATTGGAATACCAAGGGTCCTGGTATTACGCATACGATGAAGGAAAGTACCAACCTTTGGGGAAGCCCATTCCAGAGAGTAGAAATCCCAAGGAAAAATCAAGATGTAGGAACATAAATTCCACCCAATCATTCTAAATGTATGGGGAAATTCCTACATACTATCCAGATTCAAGTTATTATCCTGGAAATAATAATAAGATGAAACACCCAAAGGACATCAACGTGTAGATGAAGGTTGACTTCATTTGCAATTCTATTACCAGTCACCACATTCCACATGCCTTGATATGATTCGTCCCTTGGATTTCCTCTCATGTATTTGTCTTATCCTACTTGTGTCTTGCTTCTATAAAAGACGAGGGGATACTTCTTTCTAAGTTAAGTTCAAAATTTGTGGATGTCAGAAGAGCCAAGACTTATCTAAGTTTTGTTATTTTTTCTTGTTTTCTAAATCATTTCAATCTAAAAACTTGTATGCACATTAAACTTAATCAATATCAAAGCCAATTTGATAGCTACCTATCTCATGTATCTTTTGTAGCTGGTTTGTTCGTTCAACTAGACAAGATTGTATGTTCAATCATTTAAGGGTGCATACAAAACCTACTCAGTGTCTAAACTAAACGCCTCTCTTCAAAATCTCACACCATTCTATGCCTAGCTATGAAGCAATCTGGTGAAGTATAGAGTGGTTGCTTTGATTTGATTAAATCTTTGGGTATGCGTGGAGAATAACTAGGAGCAATTTTAATTTTTAGTATTTTTGATGCTTTATTTTAGATTAGATGTTAAATATCAAAAAATGTTCCAAAAAAGAGATGAATGAATGGAAATTTTATTGAAAATCTTTCGTTTCTATGAAATTTTTGAATGCTTAAAGCTAAATATACTTAAGTGAAAGAAAAATTGTTTGATATTCATGAAATATTATTACAAATTTGATGATTTCATAAGATTATTTTATGATCAAACTAAAAAGCTTTTATCTAATGCTATTAATTCCTAATGAAATTGGAGACAACCATAGACCCGTTGATATTAACAACAATATCATATCATACCCTCAAGTGAACCTAGTATGGTCAAGACCTAACTACTGGAGCCTTGGGATTAAGCTAAATCAACCTTTCCCTTTTACTCGAACTTTTATGTTGCCTTGTTTCAATTTTTCAAGTAAAGATAGGTTCTTCACAGTTTTCCTATGAGGATTTTATCTGCACTGTTGTTGCAACTAACATTGTCATCAACAGGAACTAGCATTAGGAGGAGGGGCTCATTTCTTTTATATATCTTTTCCTCCGGGTTTTGTTTAGGGATCTATATTGGTTCCAGGTTTAAAAGTAGCTTGTAAAATGAAAGTCTATGCAAGCCTGTATTTCAAAAATGGAAGTTGAGAAATTCCAAAAAATCCTTAACCAAAGATTATATCCTTTGAGTTTATTCACCTTTGGCAGGGTCACTGAGTGTAGAATTCATGATACAACTGATCATGGTGAACTCGATTGTGAAATATTTTTAACTAGGGTAAATTTGGCTACGCATAAGGTGATTATGTTAACAGAATAAGTTTTAACTACTAGAAGAAAGGGACCATTAATGAGAAATATATTGAATTTTGAAAAAGAATGTAACCCTAGTGAAACTGGATTTGTTAAAAAAAAATTGATATATCGAAACAATTTGTTAACTGCAATTGCTATGAAGAAAATCTTAAGGTTTTGTAGGAAGATAGGTGAGAATGTCGAGACTCAAAAATATTGCACCAAAAATGAGGAAGCAACATCGATGAGTCATCATTCTTTTCACATGTGGAAAATGTTAGTGAAGAGAAAGAGCAAGAAAATCGAGCAGGAGACGTGTGTTTTTCATTCCAAACTAAAAATTCACAAGCCAAAAAGGGAAATTTTCTTGATTTCATTCAAGATATAGAGTATCAAGTGTTTGTTCTAACAAATTTCAAAGTGAAGAAAAAGTTGAAGATGCAAAAAATTTTGAACGAGAAGAAAATCAAGAAATGGACAGTCATTCATGGAACTGAACAAAGTAAAGAAGAAAACCATGAACCCGGACTAAATGATAGAGTATTGACTAATCAGCCAAAGTGTGTGCAATCGACCTTTAATGAGGTCATTTTCATACATGTGAGCCAATTTATTGGTAAGTATGTCTTTGAATTTATGTTTGTTAAAAACAAAAAATTTAGGATAATTCATTGTTATAGTAGGACATTTAAAATTTATTCCAATTGATGAGCATAGGAATCACATTATTTTTACCTATTTTTACCTATTCTTTTCCCTTTTTACCTTTATGTTTGCCTACCTTCCTATCACCAATTGATGAAGGAACTCTAATTTTTAGTAAAAAATGAAAAGAAGATTAGGATTGATAATAATATCAAAATCCATAAAGATACTGATTGTTTTGTGGTCGAAATGGCAGGAGATGAATGAAAGGGGTGATGTAGCTATCAAACATGCAGTGAAGAGGCGAGGACAAGATAGAAGTAGTTTTGAAGTTGTTTTGTTTTGTTCTTAAAAGATATTTTATATTATTGTAGTTCCCCTCAGTTAGTGTTTTCATTATATCATTTTCCGTTTGCGGGAGGTCGGGTACTGTTTGATTTAAATTTGTTTTATTAATGTTGCTTTGATTGATATTATATTTAAATAAAAGAGTATTATGGTCAAAAAGATTTTGATAATTTAAATATATGTTTTCCATTTTGATAAATTAAATAAAAAGTTTTAATACCTTTGTGATGTTGATTAAATAAAATATTATTAATGATTTATTTGATTTAATAAATTAAAATTTATGATTTAATAAAGAAATATTTAAATAAATATGTTAATTGTTGTATTGTGCAAGCTAACTAAAATGAAAGGATTAAATTAATAAAATTAAATATTTTAACTATTAATTTAATGTGTGCAAATTATAAGAAGTGGTTAAATTATAAAATAATTAATTTAAGAAAGGGCAGACAATTACGGGGATAGTAGTGGAGTAATTAAATGGGTTAATTGTTAACTAGGAGAGGGGATTTTGGTTATTTTTGGAGAAACTAATTTTGGGGGAAAATGAATTTTGGTAATCTCTACCATGAAAGTTCTTGTTTTAGGAAGCTTTTGGAGTTTCTGGTCATGGGAGGTTTTGGATTCTTCTTTCTCTATTTCTTGGAGGCTCGTTCTATTGGATTTGGGGATTTTGGAGAAAATTGAAGTCAAGGCTTGGGATTGGGAACCAACGTCAACTTCCAGCTTAACTAGGTTCCATTTTCTTGTGAACTCTTTCTTTTTTGGGAACATGAACTGAAATATGTGTGTTGTTTCGAAATGAATAATCATGTATTTATTTGTGATATTTGAATTTTTGCATGCAAAACACTGGGAAGTTCAATAGAATTGCATGGTATTTGGGTATTGATGTGTAAAACCCATGCTAGGTAATTGATACCTTTTCTTTTTATTTGGTTTTTCCATGCCTCTAAGCATATGATATGGTGTTTGCATAAACTGAGTTATTGTTCTTTCTACGAATTTGTGCAATTGAAGGAAAAGTTACAAATTAGAATTAAAATTTTGTCCTTAGTATTTATTATGCATATAATACTTCTTGTTTACTTTTGTTGAATTCAGAGCTTATAGAATGTGCTTGTGTTGCAAATTGATATTGCTAGCAAGATTTTTGAGCTACCCTATGTCACTCTATTTTCCTAAATTGTTCCATACACTGCCAGTAAGAATATGTTTCAACTCTCATTCGTGTGTCCTCCTTTCTTTTCATTGTAAATCAATGATACTTGATGAGGAATTTACTTTTTATCACATCTTAATCCTTAAACTTATTACAACCTACGTGGAATTCTTGATTGCATGCTGGCATTGATTAGAATAGCCCACTTCATCAACTCTTCTCTTGGCATTTGGTAGAGAGTGACTTTTTTCATGCGTTGGCCTAAAATTTGTAATTTGAATCCTTTTGGCATGAGATTTATTTGAAAGGGCTGCAAATTCTTAGGATTGAGTTCCTCTAAAATGTAGTGTGAACTAGAAGTCGATTGCATGCTATTTGTTCTTGTATTCCAATCCTTGTGAGCTGCCCTGTTACCTTTTACATCAAACATCCTTTGTTCATATTTTACTTGGGGTATTTGATGTATTATAAGGTGGTTGCATGTTGGAAACCTGGTTAAATTATGAGGATGTTGGACTCCATGCATCATTGCTATAGGTTAGACAATAATTCGAAAGCTTATTGAGTGTTGGCTGCATATATTTAACATACAAAAGTTTAATATATAGTGGGAAATTCAAACTACATGTCATACATGCTTACTGGTGGTTGTTTGTTTAGTTATAACCACACCACTCATTCCTTAATTCATGGCTTGTACCATGTTCATTGCCTTTCGTTTTGGTGAGATTCGAATGTGATGATCTCATTATGTATAATAGATATATATAGATATACATTTATCTATATAATTATCCCCTCAAGTCTGTATAGTTAAATTCTCTATTTTGTATTTAAAGATGAATCTATTTAATATTTTAGTATATATATATATATATTTGTGTGTGTATATGTGTATATGGGTATGTGCAGGATAGTCATGGAAAAAATAGGCCCTTAAGTGGCAAAAAATTCAGAAAAATTAGAGTTAGGCAACTTGACGTCAAAATTTGAATAAGTTATCTATATTATTTCAAAAATATATAAGAATGGAATTTGTAGCAAATTGAATGTATTTTCTAAAATACTAGGTTTTTTTTTTTTTAAAATCTATTTGGTGAAAATTTGAAATTTCAATGCAGTAGTACTTAAATTTAGGGGAAAAATAAGAACTAGGGCGTGTCTATTTGACCACCCTAACCACAATAAAATGATAATACTTTTTATAATATTTTAGATATAAGTAGATGACTCATGTCCGATGTGATGCATATTTTTTTTGTAATTTTTTCCAAGTAAATAATTAATTATTAATTTTTATTACAACTTTTAAAAATACAAAACTTGTATGTTTGACCACCTTAACTTGGTCAAAACTTCATGAAATTCATTTTTCTTTTTTAAATCCTATAGTATGTGAATCATAGAATGTGATGCATCTTTTGGATTCAAAAAATGTGATACCATTTGAAAGCTATAGATGTTTTTCAATCAGCCTATCAAGCATGACTTTAGTCGTAATTCAAATAGAAAATGAATAATAGTTATTTATTAAATTCAAAGTAAAGCATAATTTATATTGGTGGAAACCTAAAAATTTCCTTTAAAAACCCTTTTCGTTTCAACAATTTTGGGTGAAAAAAAAGTCGTCAGCCACATACCATACACATACCCATCATATCACCACTTTTTGGCCCATCATGATCCTACACATACCTATATATATAATTTATATATATGTGTGTGTGTGTGTGTATGTATAATAGTGTATATTTGATCTGTAATCTCCTTACTATGAATCACTTAACAACTTGTTAGATTCACTAGGATACAGATTTAAAATTAAGATCGTAACTAACGATGCTTGTGAATTGAGCAAATAACCACATAAAACATAGGAAAGTAAAGAAGCTAATAGAATCATGCACCAAGAAAAGAGAGACAAAGAGATTTGATAACGGAGTTCACCAGTTTTTGGCTATGTCTCTGGATCCGCAAATAAGTGTGATCGATGCCATTACTATGATGCAACTTCTTTTACATCACCATGGTCTTTCACTGAGTTACAATCTGCTTCCCAGGAAGATTCTTGCACTTCAGGCTCTTCTTGCTTCCACACTGCAATGACATGATCTTTCTAGCAACGTGTTTGTGCCTAACTCCTTCATCACCTTTACAATTCTTTCAAACAATAAAACTGCAACTCTCTTTCACACAAGAGTACATAGGCATCAAGCCTTTACAAAAGACTCAAAAGTCGTACAAAATCTCTCAAAGGACTCACTAAGTTATTATCTCTTCTCCCTAGAGAACACTTAGCCCATTACAAGAAAATTCTCACTTCCCCATAAACCCTTTCCTAAGAGAAATAGACTCTCCAAGAGCTAAAAATGAGAACACACTCTTCTCTTGCTTTTACAAGGGATTCCTAAGGAACAAGACTCAAGACTCTTCAAGTCTCCTAATTCCTAAATTCTAAATCTCTCCATAAAAGCACTCTCACCATCTCCTTTTTATACATGAAATTAGCCTAATTAGGCTTAACAAAAATAATAAATGCCTAACCCCTTCAACAATTCGTACAACAACATATTTGTCTTCTGACCAACTTTGGTTATATGAGTTAGGGGTAGTTTACAACAAGAATGGCCTATTTGTTATGGCTCGGCCAAAATTTATTCAACAAATAGAAACTAACCCCATATATAGTCTGAATTCAATCGGTGGCCTAACGGCTTATAAGCCTTTTAACAACCCGGGGGTTGCAAGGTCGAACCGTTGGCCGTTTTTCTTTTAAAACAAACTCCAAAAAAACCAACTCGTCGACCAGAATGAAAGGAGGAAACTGAGCCACGTGTCGCATCCTGATTCACCCTCAGGTTTGACGTGTTTGCCGACCGAATGCCACTTCAGCCGCATAGTCACCTACCAACTGTTCCACAGACTGCTGACCCGTCTGCCACGTCAACTGTACGATCCGCTGACTAGGTTGCCATGTCGGAGTACGAAATGCCACGTCATTGTATGGAATTTAACACGTGTCAACATCTAGTTGGTCCACATTGAATTTCGTACCACGTGCTGATGTCAGTTGTACTGATGATGACGTCATCACTGTACCTTCAAGTTCACCAAGTCAAGCGAGAGCTTTGACTGGCCGTATCTTGTGCATACAAGCTCCGTTTTTGATGAAACGAATGCCGTCGAAATCATCTCGACGAGCACTTCGATTTGACGCTGCTTTCGACAAATTCTGAGATGATCAAATTTTTCGCTTCCTGTCGGCCCCTGGTACCCTGTTTGACCGAACCTTTGACCAAGCATAACTCGCACGTATGATCTCCTTTTGATGCGATTCAAGTTGCGTCAGAATCCTATCGGCAAGTTCTATCCATTGATGCTAGTTTCGGGAGATTCTGAAGCTGCTGGATTTTTGAGGCCTTCGAGATCCACCTAGATCAATATTAAGGAGGAGTATTATTGTTTTATTGTTAATTGAATGTGTTTATAAATAAATGGAACAAGGAAAACATTAAGTATAGGAAGATTAATTTAATTGTATTTTGAATAAAGGAAAGATTAGTTAAATGAGGGAAATTACTTATGGTTTCATAATTAATTGGCTATGTAAATAAGAACATTAGTTATCTTATTATGGATTCTTAATTAAGCATTTAGTTCTTTCTCTCTATTAGAGTTAATTTTAAAGATTCATCTCTAGAATCTTAGTTCTATAATAATTGTAGAAACTCATAAAAAGTATATAAATGTATAAATATATAAATATATAAATAAAGGAATATATTTACATATTAATGTTTATGTATTTGGTTATTGTAAGAAGGAAAAAGATCATAGATTTATAATATATATATTATCTGTTCAATTTGGTTGATTTGAAAATTATTCCTTGGTTTGGATCATTTATTCTAAATTTATTAGTTCTTCAGACTAGGAATCTATTCTCATGAGTATATTTGACAAATGTATTGGAAATAATGTCTTTTTAAAATTGATGTTGCTTGTTTATTAGTTTGGAGCATTTTGTTTGATTTTGAGATCAAAATGTTTTTTTTGGATATCATTGTTACTACTCTAAAGTATCTATTCATTTTGTGTTTCGAGACTGGCAATCTTCCAAAGGTTAAAGGAAGTTTGTTATTGGTTGAGTTGTTATGTTTAATCCTTGAAGTGAGTAGTATTGTGCTTGTGATATGTGGATGAGGGTCTTAGCCTTGCACCTCTTACTTGTCAATAATGTTGTGTATTGAGAGCGAGATGGTCCATGCCTTGCTCGGGGTGTGTACCTTATGGGTTTCATTTAATGTGCATTAAGGCTTGTCCTATTAAATTTTTGGGTCTTCTAGTTGTTAGTAGGTGGAGTGGCTCTCTATGGGGGTCCAATGTACAAAGTGGCAGGTTCAGGGTAACTCATTGAGAGTTTAATCAAGTGATAATCTAAAATGAATTAGAGGGTTGGGTAGTTCACATTAATCAAGATAACGCTTGACTCATGGATCAAGTGCTTGTTTAGGCTTGGGATGAGTGGGAAGGCCTGGAATGGAAAGATCAACTACTTGGTCTGACTGGAAGGTATGTTGATCCTGCATGAGTTTGTATGGGGGTCCGGTGGACGGTAGAGGTGGCCAGGGTAACCTAGGATGGGGGTTCAGTAGCCTAGGAAGGTTACGCCAGGGTAACCCATAGAAAACTATGTGATGACACTCCTCGTATGGCAACCTAGTATTCCCTTGGCTCTTTTTCCCTTGATGTTTTGCGCCTCTGGAAGTGGTGTTACTGTTAGGTGTGGTCATACCATACTTGTACATTGAAGTCATGTTAGCCCTTGTGTCATCTTTTGTCTCTTGGTTGTTTGTGGTGGGACCTTAATTCTATCTCCTAGCATAGGGGGTGGACCTTAGGGTTCCACATGGTTGGGTGGAAAGTGCTATACACTCCATTGGGTTCCCTCACTTTTTTTGTGTTCATGGTGATTTCTCCTGGATTTGAAGACTTTTGCACTAGTTCTAGTTCCTGTGGATTATAATTCATGTTCTAATATTGTATCATGTATCATTCCTTTGATGTACTCTCCTCACTCGTATACAAGGAGACTTTTTTATTCTAATGTATCAATGTAATGGTGTAATTAAAGGTTGAACTCTTTTATGTAATAAACAATGTAGAAGATGTTATTGTATATGTTAATTAAGTGGTTTGATCCTTAATGTTATCTTGATCACATGTTATGGTTATTTCATATTGAATGTTCAATTAGATGTGGTGATTAAATGTAATTTCATATTGTAGATGGTATTGGTTAAAGTAATGTTTCATAGTTCTTGTAGTTTAGCTTACAGGGAATCAAGTAGCATAGTCGCGGACCCTAGAGGACTTAGGTTAGGATTTGAGTTAATGTTTCATTTTTTTATCGTGTGACTATTGCTCTTTTAAGAAAAGAAAAATTGTCCGTTATTAGGTGCTTATTGTGTTGTCCTCTAGGGTTTCGTGGTGGGGTGTTACAATTATACTAATAGTTGTAGTTACTATTGTTTTTATTAGACTACACTTGGTTAAAAGGGTCTTTGGCTAGCGGCCATTTTGTAATATATCGAATTAAGCTATGGTTTGTTGGCCTCAGCCATAACAAACCAAGGGTAGACTATTATATCATTTTGGTATAGATTTGTGTGTGTTTCAAAGACTAGATAGACTTTGGATATATAAAAGAAATACTACCATTTTAATCTCCAATTGTTATTTTGTGGATTCACATTATGTGTGATTAAGATCGTGTAAAGCTAGTAGTCTTTGTGTTTCCTAGTGACCGAGGAGGCAGGGCCCACTACTCATGTTATCAGGTGATCTCTTTCTTAGTGGTGTGCTGAGTTTTATATGTGTGATGTACCTTGTGAATTTCTTTATTGTGTGATTCATGTTTACCTAAATGTTAATTTGTAGTAGTAATTCTATTATTGTCTATGTGTTTTAAAAATTGAATGTAGATTACTTCATGGGATATATTCATTTGGGATATTAAATTTGGATCTTAGTCTGATATTGCATTTGTGTAAATTCTGATCTTGGGCTACAATATACAAAAGTTAGTTTAATTTGAGACTATTTTTCTAGTTTATAAATCAATCTGTGTTTCAAGAATTCAGTCGTTTTATGAATGTCTTTGGAATCTTGTTAGCAGTAATTAATTTAAACATTTATTCTAGGGATTCTAAAATTTCTATAAGCTATTCATTCTTTAGTCTGCACAAACATACATTGGTACAAATCATGTCTCGATTGTGACAAGAAAGAAAATTTCAAGTTTATCCCTTTTAATAAAGTGTGAATCAATTAAGTAGTGTGTTGCGGAATTGTTATTTAAGTTAAAATATAAATAGCTGCATTTCATCCCACTTAACTTATTATATTCACCCCTTAGGAAAAAGCATCAATACCTTTCATTAGTTTACAACCTTGGATTGAAATATCTAGGTATAAACTGAGGAAATCCATATGAGACCAATTTAAGTCAAAACAAGAGTTAATCTAAACCACGGTTTTACCTAGCATTTTTGGCACCATTGTTGGGGAAAGTTGTTAAAGGCATGAAACCATAGTGAGTTAAGTTAGGACTAGTACATCAAGAGGAAAGCCTATATAATTGTAGACCTTGTTAAGGTTAATACTCCTTATTTGTGTTGTTGTAAGTCATTTAGGTGCATGAATTGTAGTAGGGATAGTAGAGGAAGATTCATTAGAAAAGTAAAGGGAAGTAGTTCACAGCCAAAAAAATTTAAATAAAAAACATTTGTTGAGGGAACATGACCCGAAGAATTGTAAAATAGGTCAAAGCCATCCATTGAAGGAAGTAGCTCAACTCAAGAGGAATTGAAAACTAAATTGCAATCATTAGATTTACCCGAACCTAATATCAAGAAGTGTTCCATAGAATCTACTACTATTGAGACACTTGCAGGTACTTGTCCAAGTTCTTCCAAAATATTATGAAGAAAGGTTGAAATTTTCCTTTAGGAATCTTACGGGCTGGAAGTTGGTCCATTCTCATAAACCCAAGAGCCATTTAGAACCTACTTTACCCCTTGGGAAATAGATATCATGGATCCCAACAACAACAACAACAACAATAGGTCATTGGCCAACAACAATCGGGTATGTGTAGGATCATCATGGAAAAAGCAGACCCTTAAGTGGCAAAAAATTTAGAAAAATTAGAGTTAGGCAACTTGACATAAAAATTTGAATAAGTTATCTATATTATTTCAAAAATATGTAAGAATAGAATCTGTAGCAAATTGAATGTAGTTTATAAACTACTAGGTTTGTTTAAAAAAAAAAATCTATTTGGTGAAATTTTGAAATTTCAGTGCAGTAGTACTTAAATTTCAAAGAAAAAATAAGAAGTAACTACAGGTGTTTGTCTGACCACCCTAACCACAATAAATTTATTAATTTTTTATAGGATTTTAGATATAAGTAGAGGACTCATGTCCTGATGTGATGCATATTTTTTTGTAATTTTTTCCATGTAAATAATTAATTATGAATTTTTTATTACAACTTTTAAAAAATATAAAAAACTCGTATGTCTGACCACCTTAACTTGATCAAAACTTCATGAAATTTAATTTTTGTTTTTTTAATCCTATATTATGTGAAGCATAGAATGTGACACATGTTTTGGATTCAAAAAATGTGACACCATTTGAAAGCTATAGATGTTTTTCAATCAACCCATCAATCAAGACTTTAGTCGTAATTTGAATTGAAAATGAATAATAATTACTTATTAAATTCAAAGTAAAGCATAATTTATATTGGTGGAAAGTTGAGAATCTCCTTTAAAAACCCTTTTTGTTTCATCAATTTTGGGTTAAAAAAAGTCATCAGCCACATACCCATCATATTGCCACTTTTTGGCCCATCATGATCCTACACATACACAATTTGGTTACCTTTGAGTTTTCAATCACACATCCCAAAGAAGATGCCCCTATGAAGAACATTCCTCATTCCGCTTTTCTTGTCTTTTGTGGTCTTTCGATTGAGGATCTTGACATGTTTTTGTTTGAATTTGATGTGTTGTGCCACAACTATGATTACCAAAGTGATGCACAGAAGCCCAAATTGTTCCTAGCCACATTGAAAGATGCAACATTGCAGTGGTTCATGAACCTCAAAAATATCAGGACATGGGAAGTCATGGAGTTATTCTTGACCAAGTACCAAGAGTATTTCAAAACAAAGGAGGTTTGGGATGAAATCTTCCACATGACACAAAAGGAAGATGAGTCTATGGAGGACTACCTCGAATGCTTCATGTTCAATCTCTAACGATCTCACCAACAGGGGCTAAATGACGATGCTATTAAAATGTTGTTTCTTAGAGGCATAAGAGATGATACTATGGAAGAATTAAATTTAATAGGTAAAGGGAACATTTCTAAAATGAGCTTTGATGATATTTGTGATATTTTCAGGAATTATTCAAGGTCTCAATGTTCGAGAAGGAACTATTCAAGTAAGCCTTATGCTCCCGGTATTGCAATAGGTATAACAAAGCGTGAAATAGGAAATTTACTTGAGGATCTTAAAACTGATTTATTAAATCATATGGGTAAACATTGAATAGACACTCTTTATACTCGTAGGAAGCAAGAGGAAGTCGAAAAGGCCTTGGCTATTTTTTTTCTGAATTGTCGTGAGAAACATGGTAGTGAGGATTTCCCTTACAATAGGACAAAAATATCATCCTTAGAAGAAGTCAATACGAGTTCTACTATAAGGCCTCTTCCTGTAGGTGTGCCTGATATGGAATATTCGGAGGAACCTAACTACTACATGGCCCCTAGGTGACCTTTTCCACCTTGAGTAATGAACCCTAGCATGATGAATGATTATCTTGCTTCAGTACCTAGCCAACCCAATTCTTTTTCTAATCAACCTGGATGGTATGGGGGTTGGAAACTACCCTTTCCATACCCTCAATGGATGCCACAATATCATTATGCTTCACAACCGTGGCAATAGGAATGGAGGCCACAATTGCCACAACCTTCACCATACCATCAACCATACCCATCACAACTGCAATTTTCACCTCCTGCCATGATCAACCCATGCCAACAGTCACAAAAATTCCTTCTAGCTATACTATCATCATCTACTCAGCCAACCAATCCAACATAGCCACTGAAGCCTACACCAATGCTAGCCCAACTGAACCCAAATCCCAACAATAAGGCAACACAACTAGTGTATAATAATGAGGCAATAGGTTACCCCACTTATCCTGTAAATATAGTAGAATTAGATGGGGTTCAATTAAGATCAAGAAAGGCTCTTCAGAGGCCCACCATTATAGAAATCAATGAGGAATCTGAAGTAGAGCCAGTCAAAGAACCTCCCTTTCCCAAACAATTTTAGTTTGAACCAATACAAAGGGAAATCTCTCAACCTGAGTTTGATTTTTTTAATGAGTTACACAATATTACTATCAAGATTTTTTTGTTGCAGGATATTAAGGATATTCTCATCTATACCAAAATATTTTGAGATATATGTACTCAGAAGCAAAAGAAGAAGCAAGACCCGAAGACCATCCAATTTATTGGATAGTTGGTAGCTTTTATGCTCTGAAACATAACCATTTTGAAATACTCAGATCCAGGGAGTCATATCATTAAGGCATCTATTGGTAAAGTAATTATTCCTAATACCCTTGTTGATTTGGGTGTTGCAATCAATGTTATGACAAATGAAACAAAGGAAAGATTGTCACTAAATGGAATTAGACGTACTCCCACAGTTCTTCAAATGGCAGACCCATATTTGGTTAAACCAAAGGGTATGATTGAAGATGTAATCCTTTCCATTGATTCATGGGAATACCCAACTGGATTTGTGATTTTTCAACCAAAGATTAAGCTGGGGGGATACCCCTTGATTCTGGGATGACCTTGGTTGGCGGTTGCATATGCCTTCATCATTTTTTGGTCGGGAAACATGGTCATTTCTAATGGTGAGCTCAAGAAGCA
>VDFB02156889.1:0-16827 GCA_007258455.2 Sequoia sempervirens
TAAAAAAACAAATATTGTTAGGTTTTTCGATGAAATTTTTTAGGCATGACACCTGGTATCAAAGCCCAGGTTGCAACACTGGGTACTTTGGGAATAAGATGGGTCTTAGCTATTATGTATGTGGTCAACAAGCGAATAACATTGCAGCAATGGAATTTCAAAATGTCTACAATCTAATAAATTTTTTTGAGGGTCTATCGTGTGTGGGAACATTGGTATCTAAGTACAATTAAATTTTTTTATTAAAACTTATAAAAACACGTGTTAGCCAAACTCTAGCCATTTGTGGTATTTCATTAATGATAAGTAACTCAAAAAAAAAAACTTTAGCTTCCAAAGGCAATACCTCAAGAATATTATGATTATGCAAGTGATGTAGATGCAATAGTCCATCTAATGAGAGTTATCAAACCTATCATTGTGTGATGCTTCCCTTAAACTTTAGGAAGGTAGAAATGGTTTCTAAATATGGTTATTAGATATTTTGATGAGTTAGTGAAATAATATGATTCACTTCAATACCTAAGATTAAAGGAACCTAAATTCTTCCACCAAAAAGGACATTTATAATGTTGAAAGAGAATTTGAATTATTGTGGATAGTAACATATAACCTTGAATAATTAAATAAATTACTCTTAACTATATGGTTCAACTTTAGAAAAGTAATCATTATTTCAAACTTAGGAAATATAAGGGAGTGTTTTGAGACTATGGATTGATTCCTCCTAGTGAACCTTAGGCAAGGGTTAAATCAAAAATCATAGTTAAGAGTAATCGAAAAAGATGAAGATGGGGTTAATGTTTAAATTAGAGGCAGCATGATTAAGAAATATTATCTTAAACTGAGAAGGTTGTACTAGAATTTTCTAAATGTTCTCAAGTAAACTTAAGATGAAGGATCGATTTACACATAAACATGCCTAGCATGTTTCAAAACCTAGTTGTAGAATAAGTTTTTTGTAAGCATCATTTATTAATAAACTATATGTTCAACAAAGAGTACCACACTAGAAATCTCATAACTCTCGTCACGTATACATTTCAAACACATCTAGTGTTAATTAGAGAATGGATAAAGAGGAAATTAAGGATGTACAACTTGGAAGTGCATAATCCTTGGTTCTGTGTGATGATATCTAAGAGAAATTTAGGGATGTGTTAGAATCGATCTTGCGCCCATACCTCAGACATCATTAACACATAAGCCTCTCAATAACACATAAGCCTTCATGTCACCCTCATGCGGTTTAGACTTATTAATTTCTGTGTGTTAGCGATGCGATACTATGATGATACTATTAGGGTTTGATTTGGTTGGTTGTAGTTTGATGATGTTGTTATCCCTTTAGTGGACATAATCGGTTGATATGACATTATTCGTATGATTGATGATACTCTGTGTGTCGTTTGGATTATTTGTTTATTTAAATGATTGGTCATTTATGTTTATATGCCAATGTGATGAATTCTATGGTGATGTTATTTAATTCAGTATTATTATATGATGCAATTGCTTAATAATTAGTTATGATGCAATAGTTTAATATCATGATCAATTTGGTTAAAAATGTTAGCTCGTTATTGATATTATAATTGTTAGAATAGATTAGGTGAGAGGACAGTGTACCATCACTTGTTCACGAGTGCCCTGTTACACTGCAATTCCTTCTCATGATAGGATGTTGGATTATATATATACATGTGCTGCCAGCTAGTTTATTTGGATGCAGATTAGGGAATAAGTCTTGATTCCACCTGCTTCGGTAGGACAGGGCAAGCAATAAATTAACCCAATGGGTAAAATGTTGAAAAAGGGAGTAGGCTTGGAAGTGTCCCCGTCCCAAGTCCATTGTCTATTGTGAGTCGTTGTGTTATGACTGAAGCTTTGTCTTTGTCTTGTATGTAGTTTCACTGTTGAGTATTTATTTTATTCTTGGTTAGTGTTTAATTAATTAATCGTATTTCATAAAATAATTAATTAATGTTGCCTTGTTATTTGATTTAATTGAGAGTTAGAAAAATGTTAAAGTTAAATATATTATAAATTAAAAGTGATTTAATTAATTAAAAATGCAAATAATTATAATTATAATTAATATTGTTGAGAATATTTAGACATTATATTTTTTTTATTAATATTAAATTAGAAAATTATGTGAGGATAATATCCGAATTAAATAAATTATTTCAATTAAAATTTTAGATAAGTGTGAGCTTTTAAAAGCTGGAAAAGGACCAATAAGGAAGGAGGCTTTTTGGAAAAGAAAGCGGAAAAAGATTTATTGATTTTAATTAGTGATTTATTATTTTTATGAAGAGATTATTTTCACACACAGAAGTTTTGCTCTGTTGTTTTTAGATCTAGAAAAGAAAAATAAGAAAGATAGTTTTGGAGTTTTGAGGTTTTTTCTGGGTAAAATTATTGTGGTATTGGAGAGGAAAGATTGTTTGAAGAACGTTGAAGGCAGAGGATCGAGAAAAGAGAGCTGCAGGAGGAGATCGAGAGGAGGCTACAGAAAGGATTTTTCATCAGACGGAGGATTTCAGGTTCTTCTAAATTACTATTTCTTTTAGTTTACTGTTCTGTAAACATACCTTGTTTGTTGTGCTTCGTTTGAAAGTTAATTACTCCATGTTTGTGAAAGAGGATTCTGTAGTTGTAAATTAGTTGCTATAGACTTTTGAAGATTGTTCGTTGAAAACTATAGTAAAACCCTTTGAATATTCAATAAAATTTAGTTTTGAAACCATTGTCTTGAAAAGAAAATCATTTGTTTTTGTGGGTTAAACTTGTATAACCAGATTTAGATTGTCTGATATAAAATAAAATAAAATAAATGAATAAGAAAATCAAATCATCTGTAGAAAACTGTGGTAAAACCCTTCGAAATTTATTCAATAAAATCTGTTTCTGAAAATTACTGCTAGGAAGAAAATCATTATTTTATGGCTTGAATTTATTTGCCTAATTTGTTTTGTATTTGGTAGAAAAAATTTAATTGTTATGTTACTTATTTTTGTAAATTTTGCATAAATATATGTATTTTTATATACCTATATATATGTGTGTATCAGATAAATAAATAAAGATATACTTTATATAATCTACCTTCTTCTCCCTGTGTACATTTCTCTGTGTACTGCGTGCCTTGTTGACTAAGAGATATATTTAATTGGTTAAGAGATACATTTAAAGAAATAAATAAATAAATTTTATGACTTTCAAATTTCGAAGTCTGAGCATGGTACGAATTATGATTTTAAATGCATTTCTTTTTGAAGTCATTCCGAACTTCGTATCAAGAAATAATATTAAATATTTTATTAAAAAGCTATAAATATTACTAAATAAAATCAAAGTTTAAATTTCAGGTGTTGGGAAAGTGACTGACTTTGTAGGTACCATTCCCCTACTCGTACTTAGCCATTGGCAGCCGCCACTAGAACATACATTAATGAAATTTTAGGTTCTCCCCTTAGGGTCTCTTGCTGACACACCAGCGATGTTAAGTTTTTATTTATTTATTTTTATTTTAGTTTTATTTAATGCATTTTATTTTATTAATATTTAATTTATATAAATATATAAATATATATATATATATTATATTAATTAATATATATTTAATATATATTATTTAATATATATATATATAGATATTTACTAAAATTTAATTCAATTTTAAATTATTTAATATTCAAATGTGTTTTAATTTGAATCTTGTTTTATAAAATACGTTTTTCTGTAAAAAGATTATATTAATAAAATGAGTATTTATGTATTTATATATGAACAATTGTGGTTGCGAGGTAAAAACATAATTTTGAGAAAATCGCAATGATTAATGTAGTTGTGCGAATTTTAATTGTTTTTTTTGTGCTTGGAATGAAATCGAATAGTTAAAGTTTAAAGGATATGATGTTATAATGTAATTGTGCGAATTTGAATTTAACAGTGTGTTTGTTTTGAATTGAATAATCTTGTATTGTCGATTTATTTGTTTGATGAATTATTGAGTTTGAAAATATTTCTTTATGGAGTTGTTCTTAAGTAATCATTTTCTTGAGGTTATTCGTTAAGTTTGTTGTGGTATTCTTTTCATTGTTTTATTGTGTTGTATGGGAAAACCCTAGGTTTACCTTACCCTTTCGTAAGAGTTTAAGTTTTTTGTTAAGGGCTTCCAAAAATGGAATGTTTTTCTTTCATGTTTCTTTTATTCTCCATGTCGGGCAAATGGGGTTAAGGGTCTATGTAAGTCTTCCAGAGAAGTTCTCTAGAGTGGGATGTTATGTGTAGAGGAGTTCAATTTGTAGATCACCTTGGAAATGGTATAGGGTGTACTATGATGTTGTACTCAGTTTCCACCGAATGAGTTTGTGCCTCCTAGGAAATAGTAGTGGGTAATGAGATTTGTACCTCCTTTGGAAGGAGTGTGTTTTCATATGTGGTTTCCTCCAGTGTTTGGAGTGAGTTTCCTTGCTTTGTTTCCTCCTTGGATTGGAGAGATTATGTTGTCTAGTTACCTATTGTGGTATTGTACCTTGTGTGTTGTCAATAGGAGAGTGGCTCTTTGTGGGGGTCCGGCACACAAAGGGGCGCCAGGGTAACTCACCTAGAGTTGTAATTAAGTGATAATCTACATGAATTAATGGGGGGGGGGCTTTCACACTAATAAAGATAAAGGATATCTCTCTCGTGGAAACAGAGTGAATGATAAAGATTTCGAGATGAGGATGGGATGCATAGTTTACTAGCATTGTGAGGGGTCCGTGACGATAGAGGCAAGCCCGGGTAACCTAGTTATAGAGTCCGGTAGCCCTAGGAAGGGTTTGAGCTGAGGAGTAGCTCTTTGGCAATTTAGCATGACCTCTTCCACTATGTGTAAATGATTAATGTCGGTTATTGTCTGATGTTGTTCATGATCTTTGTTCTCACAGGAAGCAGTACAGTGTTAAGTGACATTGTGTTTATGGTTGTTAAGTGACTTTGTGATTGTAGTGGTTAAGTGATTTATTGACTTCTCTTTGGTTATTGTTGGAAATAGTCCTTGATATTATGTCTTGAGTCTCATTGGTGTCATGATTATGACTTGTTGTTATGTTCTGAAGTGGATTGTTGTTGTTCCTTTGGATTTGTCATTGTTTCATTTCTAAGTGGTCTTTGATGTTAAGTTGTCTATTTGGAGTTAGTATTTGTTTTTGTTAGGCATGCTTGGTCGGGGACCCTTCCTTGTCTACTCTCAGCACGGGGGTGGTTGGGTGGAACGTGCTTCGCACCCCGTTGGGTTTCCCTTTCTGTTGCAGATGTATTTTTATTGCAGGGTATTTGGAGGATGTTGATGATCCAGTAATTCTTTGTACCAGATGTATGTTATACTTCAGATGTAATGTATTCATTAATGTATTGTCTCCCACATGTGTTGGGATGACCTTGTTGTAAATTGTATATATGGTTATTGAGTTGTACTTTTAGTCAATTGTATTCTACTATCATTTGGATGTAATGTTTATTCAGGCTATGTACTTATTCAGGATCATTGGTTATAGTTGGTTATGTTGAGTTGTATATATCAAAATGTGTAACACTTTATATCTTTATAATTCCATGTATTGTCATATGTGCATATGTTATTAATATGGATATAGTTGATAGATATTTTATATGATGAAATGGGAATGAATAGATTTACGTAATAGATTAATTATTGTTATCTTATTATCGTTGTTATGGATTGGTGTAGTCATGTCACTTCGTGTACCCCATTGGAACTAGTTGTGCCTCTTAATACATTGTTATGTTATAATACTTAAGTATGTTATTATATTCTTTTTTTAAAAAAATTGTTATTTATTAGTTCAGGGTTATGGTGAAGTGACAAATCTTAAAACTCATTTAAATCATGATTCAACATAAGAAAGAGTCCTGCTATTGAATGTTTGAGATTCTAAGGTGAGTCAACTAATGGTTGGTAGATAAGATTGCATGAATAAGAATGTAAACTAATGTTTGAAAAATTAAGCTGCATAGTAAACCCTATTTAGAAAAAGGATCAAAACTAGATGCTACATAGAATTGAAGGGTGAAACTAAAAAAGTTAATTAAGCACTTTTACAAGTAAACTATGACCTAGTAAACTTAGTGCAACTATAACAACTACCAAACTCTTATGTCCTATTGTTTAAAGATTAAATAGTAAATGAAGCAACATGATTTCTATGATTCAAGTCAAAGGTGAAGGCACAGAAGAATACAATTGAAATAATATTGTTAAGGACTAGCAAATATGATTTTTAAGTCACCCCCCTTATAATAATTAAACATAAGAAGAATTGTGAAGAGATCCTTTCAAAATGAGAATTTGAAGTTAAAACATTATCTAGAACTCATGCTATTACTACTCTCTTATAAATGAGTTAAGAACTAAAGACTTGTTGTTGCCCAAGTAAGAAAGGATGCATGCCATATATAGGAAGTAATAACACACTCAATTACGTGTTGACCTTGAAGGTCATGTGCATGTCATAAGGATTGAATAATCATTTGTATGAAATTATAAATTGAGTAATGAATTATGTGTGGCTCATGGTGTATTATGTGATGGGAAAGTTAAAATATAGATAAGAGTCACTAAAGTAGACTTGTAAAACTTCTAACTAATGTTGTGTATTCTATACCATTGACTATATTTACTCTTTAAGGGAAGAAAATTTACAACCAAATGTAAAGGAGAAAACTTTAAATTAGGTAAAACTTTTTAAGACTTTTACTTATTATGCATCTTATGAGATTAGATGGAGCTATGATTGTGAAAATGATGATTATGACAATACGATTGGATGGTTCAACCTTAGATAGAAAAATACAAGATTTATAAAAGAGATATTAATAAGTTGTGAGAACTACTATTTCATGATTTGTCATGTGTTTTATGCATTGAGTTTATTTATTTTTTATTTACTTATTTATTTATTTTTTGTCTCATATTGTGATGTTTCAAATGAAAATGGTTAATTATCTTCCTTATTAAGTAGGAAACTCTCTTTAACATGTGTGAAAAACATAGTGGTATTACCTGTATGGATATGTTGTGAACATAACAAACATAGTTGAATAAAATAAAAAGAATGGCATGATAACTATAGAAAAACTGATCTTTATTTTAAAGTGATGCCAAACACTAACTTAGCAAGATGGAAAGTGTGGTGAACCAAGTATTGTTGAGTTCTAAGAAGATGGAGTAATATATCTAAGCTAATGTTGCACATCGTCTAGTGATTTCTTTTACTTATGCAAGTGAGTGGATATCTTCAAAATTAAGAAGCAAAGTGAATATTGTTTTAAGAAAATATCTAGAATGTATTTAAGTGTATTATTTTGTTCTATAATATGGTGAATTTTGTAAAAGTGTATTGTGTTATGACTTGTGAAGTGGAAAACTAGTAAATGTGATGTGCCCCAATTATGAGATACAAGGTATCCAACTTGGGATAAGGGTGAGGGGATGTCATGTACGATCCCCTATGTGTACCCTTTGTGATGGCCTTTATGTAAGCTAGCTAGTTGTGAGTTCAAATGAATGTGTTAAGTGTATAAGTGTGTCTATTAAATGAAATGTGATGTATTCCTTTGTGTTAGTTTTATTTGTATGTTAAATGTGTACCCCTAGCATTTGGTTCCCCCCTTATGGGAGTGTGATGCCAGCTAGTGTAAATAGGGGTTGAGAGGCACATGCTCTCCCATCGGGAAATTATGAGCTCAGGGCGTTGTCCCTAATCCTGATAAAGGATCTATGTCGAGTCATTGTAATCCTCCCATGGATGTTGATTATTGCCTACTCCCCCACGTATGAGAGCCACAGTTGTTGGTTCATAGTGCAAACCTATTCCTTGATGTTTATAACCCATGGGTAAAGGATGGAATTACATGGACCACCAATGATTCATATTTATGTGGTCAGGGACCACCAGTGACTCAAATTCATGTGGTCAGGGACCACCGGTGATGCATTTATATGTGGTCAAGGGACCACCAATTATTCATATTTATGTGGTCAGGGACCACCAGATTATTGCATGCTATTATACTTATGTGGTTAGAGAACCACCATTCCCCTCCTCCCCTTAGGTGGCTTATCAAGTCACGTGGTGCTCGTAATGTGCAGTTTTTATTGTTGGAATATGAATTATTGGTAATTCTTGATTGATGTTTTATTTTATTATGTTCCAACAATGTGGACTTTTCTATTTATTGTATTAGGCTATTTAGCCACTTGAAGGTTGTTATAGTCCAATTTCCTCAAGGACTTATTTAATTTCATTTTTGAATTAAGATTGGAATGTTGAAATGTAGCTACAATTGATCTTTATTTCATTTTTCTCTTGATTTTATAATTTTATGTTTTATTGAAACGTTGGTTTATGATCTTATGATTTCTCGACTTGAGGCTTTCTTAATGTTTTCTAACTGCTGGTAAGCGTGGTGTAATGTGACATATGTAAATTGTCATATCTCGGGGGGTTCCCTAGCAAATCGTATAGGGGAGTAGATGCGTTGGGGAATTATTTTTGAAAGGGGTTGTGAATGGGACCGATATGGGACAGTCATTAATCCATTCTTCCCCTCATTCTATGATTATTCTTATTTGTATGGAGGAGTCCTTAGAGAAGGGCCTCAAGTGGTATCCAAGAATATCCATCCTTGTAAACCCCATTGAGCCTTGTGATGTGAATTATGTGTAATTGTTGTGAAGTATGGGTAAATTTGTAAATAAATTACATGTGAAAATACTTGATTGTTATGTGAGAAAGAAAGTAATAGTTAAAATTGAGCCTACTAGTTTTGGGACATGAATTGATATTAGAACAAAAATATTTTCTAACATCATGAGTGATGTTTATGATGCAAAAGAGAACCTTGAAGGTTATCTAAGGTGTTGTATTGGGTACATATTGATTTCAAGAATATTAACTACATGGATGACTACTAACTTTTGTTATAATGTGACTATATTGAATAAATGTTCTATGGTGGAAAATTTTGTTCTAAGCATTTAGATGCTTGATTCATGAAAGGGATTAATTTAATGTCTGCTTAATGGTTGAATGCTATGATTTCTCCAGCAAGAAAGTAGAGTAATTTATATTCTAATAGATTTATGTGCATTGCTACATTGAGATTTCTTTTCTTGACCTTAACAACTTCCAAGAGGAACTCTAAGCTAAGGGGAGGGGGATGTAAGACCCCACCTCATAGGTACTTAATACAATCCTAATTTGTTATATGCCTTTCTTGAATTGATGATTAGATATATTATGGATGATAAATAAGGTGATATTTTGGTGATATTCTTGCATTTAATTTTGACATTTTGTTTATTTTCACTACCATGAAGGTGGAATGCACTCATATATTGTGAAAAGCTAATTGAAATTTTAAATGGATTATTATATAGCTAAAGTATAAAATATTTAGTTAACAAATTTATGTGATCAAATTGTTACTTATGATTGTGTTGGTATTGTGTAGGAAGGTAACGGTGTTAGCATGGGAAGGGTGAACCATCGAGAGAAAATTAAAAGACTCTTCTTGAGGGTATAAATTTGACCCCCTTTTAGAGCTTAGAAAGAAATAAAGTTAACATGTTGAAGTGGTGAGGGTTGATATTAAAGGGATAATTTATTTTGGAGTTGAGAGGGTATTTGATAATGTTTCATGTGGGTGTAAGTGGGGTTAGGGGTTAGGAACCCTTATCCAAGTTTGAATTTCGGATGGGTCCTTAAATGGGCCTTTAAAGAGGGTTGTTGGTCAATTTCCTTGGTTGGGATGCAAAAAGAAACCCCCTAGGGTCTACACCATAGTGGTAGGGGTCAAGTGGACATATAATAGTGCCCCAAGGACATGATTTGACCCCTGAAAAGTCCTCATAATGGAAAGTAACGAGTTTTGAAGAAAGGATGGGATGGAAAGATGGAGGGGTTGTCCAAGTGCATGTTTCCTCTTTCATATGGAAAAGATTCTAATTGATGGAGGTAGGTACACTCCACACTTCCCCATCCAAAAAAAGGTTGCAAGTTGAAAATCCTATATATCTTGGAGAGGAAGGAAGAGGAGGATGTTAATCACTTCTCCTCTTGGAGAACTTTAGTGGAGATGGTAGCAAGAATGAGAAAAGGAGAGGAGTCCACCTCTTGGGAAAGTAGTGAAGGTTTGGCTAGAAGAGGAAGGATGGATAAAAGAGCTCATCACTTCACGTAAAAGAAAAGAGATAAGTTCTTCTTGTTTCCATTTACTTGTTTATTGTAAGAAGGTGTTATAGTGTATAGATCATGGCTGAAAAATAGGAAGTAGAGAACCTAGATGCATGAAATTTGTGCTATGTAGTTTAAATTCCTTTGTAAAAATGAGAAAGGACTCCATTTATCATCATGGAGCTAAGATAATTTCTTGCTCGGGGGTATGGCTAGAGCCCATGAAGCTTCATGACGCCATTATGGTAGGGTGGAGAGCAAGTCTTAGTTATTGTGGGTATCCAAGTTGTATTCCCAAATGTTGATTGGAATATAAAATAACAAGTAACTTGTAAAATAGAGAGCAAAAAAGAAAAAAGAGAAGCCTAAATTATTTGGCATGTTAATTGCTTTCTGCTAAGTGTCCATTATTAATTGAGAAGTGGAAGTATGGAATTTGATCTATGCTATAAGATGGTTTTATGTTGCATATAGTGGACTTGGAAAATCATATTATTAAGCTTGTATGAGGATAAAACCTAATGATTTTCACATTTACTACATATGGTTAAAAATATGAATGATTGGAAAGAGAGATAATTTGATATAATTTTTATTATTTTCCTCCCGATAAACTTTATGTGTGCTTAGTTGGCTTATATGCTATTGTAAGAAGTAAAATGTGGTTCCATGGAAGTTTATTTATTTTGTGAAAAAAAAAGGAAAGAAAGGAAAACAAATAATAGAAACTGTATTTAGCAATGTCAAGACGACCTTGTGTGCCTGAGTGTTCTGCAAAACAAAAGAAATAATTTAATATCTATCAAGATTAAAAATAATAATAAGAGAGGGCGACTGTGTGGAGGTCGAGCCCCACACAAAGGCTGAGCCCAGAAGACCACAACTGCGAGAAAAGCTCCCAAACGCGGGCCAAAGATTCATGAAATAAGCAAGCTTTAATTAAATAAAAGTAAGAACTTATATTTCTTTTAAAATAAAGGAATAGAATGAAATCTTTAGAGCTCTACTTAGGTAGTGATCGACTCCCAAGCAAAAGTCGCCTCCCATCCTGTGTTGTAATAGGCCTAGCATTCCTCAAGTAGCCGATAAGAGGGAGAAAAATAAATTTGAAACGTAATAGGCATCAACCTTGGTAGAGGACAGAGCAGCCTTAAAACCTATCATAAAGCAATTGAAGCACAACATTCACCATTGGAAAATATCTCAATACAAAAAACAAAAAGACTCCATGAAGAATCAAAAAAAGAAATGATCTGCTGAGTCTTTTAAATTGCTAAGCTGCATTGGGAGGAAAAATAATAAGTCTTTGTTCACCATTCGGGCTATTGCCATTATTTCTATGGTAGAAATCTGGTTATCCAACAACTATTTTATTTTCATGTGAAACCCCCTTCTGCAAAATAAAGTACTGCAGCAAGTGATCTCCCATCTCTTGCAATCCCTTCTCAGTCGCCGCCCTTGTCCTCTAGTTCACTTGAAACTGGTTGCACAATAGAAATGTGGAGTTGTTGGGTGCATGATATCACTAGCAGAATTAAGCATAGGATAATAAAATAAAATTATTTTTTGAGTGATGATTGAGGCAGGTGTGCTTCATCCACCAAGTGAAGAATGACCAGCCTGCAAATCCTTTCTCTCACGTCTCCATCTAACCATAAATTTGCTGTCATTCATGAAGCAATCCTTGTCAGTAAAATCTGGCACAGCTCTCGTGGAAGTAACTTACTTTCCATCCACTAAGTGTCATAAATGTTGATTAATAAATACTTTCAACTACATTGTCTGACTTGGGAAGTGAAATACGAATAAATTATTACTGTTTCTATAAAAAAATGAAATATCTTAGGGTCAGCGTTATTTTAGGATGCCACTACGTCATCTGTTATTGAACTCGCCTTTTGTTTCATTGAACTTACAAAAAGAAAATAATAAAACCTAGAGTAAGTCATAAGTAGTCTGGACGGTTTAGGTAAGCATTAACTACCTAGGGAAAACAAAGATCTGGTGGAAGCATGATCTTCACGTAGCCTTTAATGACAGATAATGTGTATATATGTCGAATCCACCACCCCATTTGCTAGATAATTGTTATCTAGTAGATGGTCACAGATTGAAAATAATAAATAGCTCTTACACAATACTTAAAACTAAGATTTAAACAATATCAAAATGATATAAAAAAAGGGGGACTATCATTATTCAGCTGTTTTAAAGAATTACAACACTGATAAGAAATTAAAAAAAATAGAAAAATTAAACTTTGCTCAGCTGCGAATATATTTCTATGTATTTAAAACAGTTACCTCAATCTCTATTCAAAGAGTTTAAAAAAAAACAAAGATGAGGCTGTTGGAAGAAATAAAGCAAGTAAAGTCTGGGGTATTAAAGTGATAGATAATTCCCTCGCTAAATCAAACTTGCGTAAAAATAAAATAAAAACGGGATAATGAAATTGTCAAATCAAATTGAATTTGATATTAGATCATGGGTTAGGTGCCTATTTCTACATTCGAAAACTACCCTCTCCCTTGACTGAAATAATAGTATTACCAATTGCACAGGAGTGAAGTATCAGTTGAGATATTGATGATTATCTTTATCTTAGTAAGAGAACTTATTTAATAACTAGAATATATTTATCCTTGTAATTGTGTAAATTTTTTAGAAATTTTGGATCTGAAATGTCCTCTTACATTAAATTCAATGAATACAGCTTGATCTTCTCTGATCGTATAAATTGAAAGAATTTATCTGACTATCTAATGAATATATTAAAAATAAATAAACTTAAGAACAAAATGAGAAAAATAAAAACATATATATATATATATATATATATGAAATAAAAGAAAGCACCGTTTAAGGTTTGGCAAAATAAGTTCCCATGTCTAAGATTCTTTTATTTAAGGTTTGAAATTCCAGTCGTGCCCTATGTGTACTCACTCCCCAAGAGCAGTGTTTTGTGTTTGGAGAGCCGTGAGGATGGGTAAAAATGAGTGCCGTCCTCTTACCCCCGGAATCACCCTCTTCTCTTTAAAACTACCCACTCATTTAGAAAAATACACTCCTTTATTATAGTGGGCGATCCCACTAGTCTAGAACTAAGCACTTTATACATTCTTTTATATTTACCTTTCCTTTTATTGGTTAAGCATTATAATGATAAGGGAATCCATAATAAATGAAAATAAATAAATAATATTATTAATAAGTAATAATAAAGAGATATAATTTGTATATATAAGAGAATTAAAACAAATAAATAATATTATTAATAGATAATAATAAAGAGATTTGTATATAATAAGAGAACATAATAATATTAATAAATAAAAATAAGGAGATATTTGCATATATAAAGGAATAAAATTGGGCACATAAGTTCTAATATTTACTTAATTTATTTTATAAGGCATTTCAGAGTTTTTTAAATATCTTAGTTGGGGATAGAATTAGATTCAAATTATACATGAATAAATAATGAAACTCATTATCAATAAGAAAAAAAAGAGGATAAATAAAATTGTTGTCATAATATTAATGTTTCTTTTGTGAGTGATGTTAGTGAGTGACGATACAAATATTAGAAAAAAATTTATCATTAAGGATAGTCTTATTGTGTCAGCAATGGTAATAATATTAGTGAGGCAGGTAATGTCGATGTTAATGATAAGTTCAATATTTGACCAAATACCCAGATTTACTATTGTCTTGCATTAGTATCAATTGTCACCTTCGTACTAGAGTTAGATGTCTAACCCCCCAATAGTATCAATGTTAGTTTGAAAGTGAGCAGTAATGTCACAAATACCATTATGCTCCATAATGATATTATAGTATTAGTGAAATAACCCTTGTGGAGCGTCTTAACAATGATGTTATTGATAAAAATGTTACAATTAATTTTAGGTTAGTTCTTTTTTTATGCTATACATTTGGGTGATGTAGGCATAGCAAATTTTGGGCAACAATTGCCTTGAGCATAGTATCGTCATGGTGTGTACTCCTAGGGCACACAAGGGTTGGTGTTTATTGGTATTCATGTAACCTAAGTAGTTATAACCATATTATGGTTGAATCTCATAACCAGACCAAATAAACTTTAGTCTTATAAGAATCACCGTATTCATTCCAAGACTCATGTTATTTAGATATCCCAAGAGGGTATAAGAGTGTGTGCATCAAGAGAACCCTAGCAGTGTTCGAATTCAAATTGTGTGTAGGTAAATTTTTGTGATTGAATTGAGAAGTGACTCTCCTTTGGGTTCTCAATTAATATCAAGGGTTAGTGTTACACCTCAAGCACCTAGAGTGATCTTTAGTTTAATGTTGTTTTTATAAATTAAAAAAAAAAAATTGTTAGGTTTTTCGATGAAATTTTTCAGGCATGACACCTGGTATCAAAGCCCAGGTTGCAACACTGGGTACTTTGGGAATAAGATGGGTCTTAGCTATTATGTATGTGGTCAACAAGCGAATAACATTGCAGCAATGGAATTTCAAAATGTCTACAATCTAATAAATTTTTTTGAGGGTCTATCGTGTGTGGGAACATTGGTATCTAAGTACAATTAAATTTTTTTATTAAAACTTATAAAAACACGTGTTAGCCAAACTCTAGCCATTTGTGGTATTTCATTAATGATAAGTAACTCAAAAAAAAAAACTTTAGCTTCCAAAGGCAATACCTCAAGAATATTATGATTATGCAAGTGATGTAGATGCAATAGTCCATCTAATGAGAGTTATCAAACCTATCATTGTGTGATGCTTCCCTTAAACTTTAGGAAGGTAGAAATGGTTTCTAAATATGGTTATTAGATATTTTGATGAGTTAGTGAAATAATATGATTCACTTCAATACCTAAGATTAAAGGAACCTAAATTCTTCCACCAAAAAGGACATTTATAATGTTGAAAGAGAATTTGAATTATTGTGGATAGTAACATATAACCTTGAATAATTAAATAAATTACTCTTAACTATATGGTTCAACTTTAGAAAAGTAATCATTATTTCAAACTTAGGAAATATAAGGGAGTGTTTTGAGACTATGGATTGATTCCTCCTAGTGAACCTTAGGCAAGGGTTAAATCAAAAATCATAGTTAAGAGTAATCGAAAAAGATGAAGATGGGGTTAATGTTTAAATTAGAGGCAGCATGATTAAGAAATATTATCTTAAACTGAGAAGGTTGTACTAGAATTTTCTAAATGTTCTCAAGTAAACTTAAGATGAAGGATCGATTTACACATAAACATGCCTAGCATGTTTCAAAACCTAGTTGTAGAATAAGTTTTTTGTAAGCATCATTTATTAATAAACTATATGTTCAACAAAGAGTACCACACTAGAAATCTCATAACTCTCGTCACGTATACATTTCAAACACATCTAGTGTTAATTAGAGAATGGATAAAGAGGAAATTAAGGATGTACAACTTGGAAGTGCATAATCCTTGGTTCTGTGTGATGATATCTAAGAGAAATTTAGGGATGTGTTAGAATCGATCTTGCGCCCATACCTCAGACATCATTAACACATAAGCCTCTCAATAACACATAAGCCTCTTAAAACTCATTTAAATCATGATTCAACATAAGAAAGAGTCCTGCTATTGAATGTTTGAGATTCTAAGGTGAGTCAACTAATGGTTGGTAGATAAGATTGCATGAAAAAGAATGTAAACTAATGTTTGAAAACTTAAGCTGCATAGTAAACCCTATTTAGAAAAAAGGATCAAAACTAGATGCTACATAGAATTGAAGGGTGAAACTAAAAAGTTAATTAAGCACTTTTACAAGTAAACTATGACCTAGTAAACTTAGTGCAACTATAACAACTGCCAAACTCTTATGTCTTATTGTTTAAAGATTAAATAGTAAATGAAGCAACATGATTTCTATGATTCAAGTCAAAGGTGAAGGCATAGAAGAATACAATTGAAATAAGATTTTTAAGGACTAGCAAATATTATGTTTAAGTCACCCCCCTTATAATAATTAAACATAAGAAGAATTGTGAAGAGATCCTTTCAAAATGAGAATTTGGAGTTAAAACATTATCTAGAACTCATGCTATTACTACTCTCTTATAAATGAGTTAAGAACTAAAGACTTGTTGTTGCCCAAGTAAGAAAGGATGCATGCCATATATAGGAAGTAATAACACACTCAATTACGTGTTGACCTTGAAGGTCGTGTGCATGTCATAAGGATTGAATAATCGTTTGTATGAAACTATAAATTGAGTAATGAATTATGTGTGGCTCATGGTGTATTATGTGATGGGAAAGTTAAAATATAGATAAGAGACACTAAAGTAGACTTGTAAAACTTCTAACTAATGTTGTGTATTCTATACCATTGACTATATTTACTCTTTAAGGGAAGAAAATTTACAACAAAATGTAAAGGAGAAAACTTTAAATTAGGTAAAAAATTTAAGACTTTTTATGCATCTTATGAAATTAGATGGAGCTATGATTGTGAAAATGATGATTATGACAATATGATTGGATGGTTCAACCTTAGATAGAAAAATACAAGATTTATAAAAGAGATATTAATAAGTTG